>OX030963.1:7832430-7836222 GCA_943735955.1 Piscicola geometra
AGGAAAAGATTGGGAGGGTGAAAGAGGAAAAGATTGGGAGGGTGAAGGAGAAAAAAATTGGAAGGGTGGAAGAGGAAAAGATTGGGAGATTGGAAGAGGAAAAGATTGGGAGGGTAGAGGAGGAAAAGATTGGAAGGGTGGAAGAGGAAAAGATTGGAGAGGGTGGAAGAGGAAAAGATTGGAAGGGTGGAAGAGGAAAAGATTGGAAGGGTGGAAGAGGAAAAGATTGAAAGGGTGGAAGAGGAAAAGATTGGGAGGGTTGAAAAGGAAAAGATTGGAAGGGTGGAAGAGGAAAAGATTGGAAGGGTGGAAGAGGAAAAGATTGGGAGGGTTGAAAAGGAAAAGATTGGGAGGGTGGAAGAGGAAAAGATTGGGAGAGTGGAAAAGGAAATGATTGGGAGGGTGGAAGAGGAAAAGATTGGGAGGGTGGAAGAGGAAAAGATTGGAAGGGTGGAAGAGGAAAAGATTGGGAGGGTGGAAAAGGAAATGATTGGGAGGGTGGAAGAGGAAAAGATTGGAAGGGTGGAAGAGAAAAAGATTGGAAAAGTGGAAGAGGAGAAAATTGGAAGGGTGGAAGAGGAAAAGATTGGGAGAGTGGAAGAGAAAAAGATTGGAAAAGTGGAAGAGGAAAAAATTGGAAGAGTGGAAGAGGAAAAGATTGGAAGGTTGGAAGAGGAAAAGATTGGAAGGGTGGGAGAGGAAAAGATTGGAAAAGTGGAAGAGGAAAAGATTGAAAGAGTGGAAGAGGAAAAGATTGGGAGGGTGGAAGAGGAAAAGATTGGAAGGGTGGAAGAGGAAATGATTGGGAGGGTGAGAGAGGAAAAGATTGGAAGGGTGGAAGAGAAAAAGATTGGGAGGGTGGGAGAGGAAAAGATTGGAAGGGTGGAAGAGGAAATGATTGGGAGGGTGGAAGAAGAAAAGATTGGGAGGGTGGAATAGAAAAGATTGCAAGGGTGGAAGAAGAAAAGATTGGAAGGGTGGGAAAGGAAAAGATTGGAAGGGTGGGAGAGGAATAGATTGGGAGGGTGGAAGAGGAAAAGATTGGAAGGGTGGAAGAGGAAAAGATTGGGAGGGTGGAAGAAGAAAAGATTGGAAGGGTGGAAGAGGAAAAGATTGGGAGGGTAGAAAAGGAATAGATTGGAAGGGTGGAAAAAGAAGAAAATGGAAGGGTGGAAGAGAAAAAGATTGGAAGGGTGGAAAAGGAAAAGATTGGAAGGGAGAAGAGGAAAAGATTGGAAGGGTGGAAGAAGAAAAGATTGGAAGGGTGGGAGAGGAAAAGATTGGGAGGGTGGGAGAGGAAAAGATTGCAAGGGTGGAAGAGGAAAAGATTGGGAGGGTGGAAGAAGAAAAGATTGGGAGGGTGGGAGAAGAAAAGATTGGGAGGGTGGAAGAGAAAAAGATTGGGAAGGTGGAAGAGGAAAAAATTGGAAGGGTGGAAGAGGAAAAGATTGAAAGGGTGGAAGAGGAAAAGATTGGGAGGGTTGAAAAGGAAATGATTGGGAGGGTGGAAGAGGAAAAGATTGGGAGGGTGGAAGAGGAAAAGATTGGGAGGGTGGAAGAGGAAAAGATTGGAAGGGTGGAAGAAGAAAAGATTGGGAGGGTGGAAAAGGAAATGATTGGGAGGGTGGAAGAGGAAAAGATTGGAAGGGTGGAAGAGAAAAAGATTGGAAAAGTGGAAGAGGAAAAAATTGGAAGGGTGGAAGAGGAAAAGATTGGGAGGGTGGAAGAGAAAAAGATTGGAAAATTTGAAGAGGAAAAAATTGGAAGGGTGGAAGAGGAAAAGATTGGAAGGGTGGAAGAGGAAAAGATTGGAAGGGTGGAAGAGGAAAAGATTGGAAGGGTGGAAGAGGAAAAGATTGGAAAAGTGGAAGAGGAAAAGATTGGAAGAGTGGAAGAGGAAAAGATTGGGAGGGTGGAAGAGGAAAAGATTGGAAAAGTGGAAGAGGAAAAGATTGGAAGAGTGGAAGAGGAAAAGATTGGGAGGGTGGAAGAGGAAAAGATTGGAAGGGTGGAAGAGGAAAAGATTAGGAGGGTTGAAGAGGAAAAGATTGGAAGGGTGGAAGAGGAAAAGATTGAAAGGGTGGAAGAGGAAAAGATTGGGAGGGTGGAAGAGGAAAAGATTGGAAGGGTGGAAGAGGAAAAGATTAGGAGGGTTGAAGAGGAAAAGATTGGAAGGGTGGAAGAGGAAATGATTGGGAGGGTGGGAGAGGAAAAGATTGGAAGGGTGGAAGAGGAAAAGATTGGAAGGGTGGAAAAGGAAAAGATTGGGAGGGTGGAAGAGGAAATGATTGGGAGGGTGGGAGAGGAAAAGATTGGAAGGGTGGAAGAGAAAAAGATTGGGAGGGTGGGAGAGGAAAAGATTGGAAGGGTGGAAAAGGAAAAGATTGGGAGGGTGGAAGAGGAAAAGATTGCAAGGGTGGAAGAAGAAAAAATTGGAAGGGTGGGAAAGGAAAAGATTGGAAGGGTGGGAGAGGAATAGATTGGGAGGGTGGAAGAGGAAAAGATTGGAAGGGTGGAAGAGGAAAAGATTGGGAGGGTGGAAGAAGAAAAGATTGGAAGGGTGGAAGAGGAAAAGATTGAGAGGGTAGAAAAGGAAGAGATTGGAAGGGTGGAAAAAGAAGAAAATGGAAGGGTGGAAGAGAAAAAGATTGGGAGGGTGGGAAAGGAAATGATTGGGAGGGTGGAAGAGGAAAAGATTGGAAGGGAGAAGAGGGAAAGATTAGGAGGGTTGAAGAGGAAAAGATTGGAAGGGTGGAAGAGGAAATGATTGGGAGGGTGGGAGAGGAAAAGATTGGAAGGGTGGAAGAGAAAAAGATTGGGAGGGTGGGAGAGGAAAAGATTGGAAGGGTGGAAAAGGAAAAGATTGGGAGGGTGGAAGAGGAAATGATTGGGAGGGTGGGAGAGGAAAAGATTGGAAGGGTGGAAGAGAAAAAGATTGGGAGAGTGGGAGAGGAAAAGATTGGAAGGGTGGAAAAGGAAAAGATTGGGAGGGTTGAAGAGGAAAAGATTGCAAGGGTGGAAGAAGAAAAAATTGGAAGGGTGGGAAAGGAAAAGATTGGAAGGGTGGGAGAGGAATAGATTGGGAGGGTGGAAGAGGAAAAGATTGGAAGGGTGGAAGAGGAAAAGATTGGGAGGGTGGAAGAAGGAAAAGATTGGAAGGGTGGAAGAGGAAAAGATTGAGAGGGTAGAAAAGGAAGAGATTGGAGGGTGGAAAAAGAAGAAATGAAGGGTGAAGAGAAAAAGATTGGGAGGGGTGGGAAAGGAAATGATTGGGAGGGTGGAAGAGGAAAAAGATTGGAAGGGAGAAGAGGGAAAGATTGGGAGGGTGGAAGAAGAAAAGATCTGGAAGGGTGGAAGAGGAAAAGATTGGGAGGGTAGAAAAGGAATAGATTGGGAAGGGTGGAAAAAGAAGAAAAATGGAAGGGTGGAAGAGAAAAAAGATTGGAAGGGTGGAAAAGGAAAAGATTGGAAGGGAGAAGAGGAAAAGATTGGAAGGGTGGAAAGAAGAAAAGATGGGAGGGTGGAAGCGGAGACGATTGGGAGGGTGGAAGAGAAAAAGAATTGGGAAGGTGGAAGAGGAAAAAATTGGAAGGGTGGAAGAGGAAAGATTGAAAGGGTGAAGAGGAAAAGATTGGGAGGGTTGAAAAGGAAATGATTGGGAGGGTGGAAGAGGAAAAGTTGGGAGGGTGAAGAGGGAAAAAGATTGGGAGGGTGGAAGAGGAAAAGATTGGAAGGGTGGAAGAGGAAAAAGATTGGGAGGGTGGAAAAGGAAATGATTGGGAGGGTGGAAGA
>OX030963.1:7836422-7913922 GCA_943735955.1 Piscicola geometra
ACACACACACACACACACACACACACACACATACACACACACACACACATACACACACATACACGCACACACACACACACACAAATATACACATACACACACCCACAAACGCACACACAAACACATGCGTACTTAAATACATATAAATACGTCACAACGAATAAGGTAAGGGAGTGTAGAACTTGCATCACTAACAACTTACTACATGCAAATAGTCAACTTTAATTCGAATAAAATTGAATATAACTGTGACTAATAGAGTTTAAGTAGAGTTATTTTGAAATTTCCACAAGATATAAGATGAAATGCGAAGATAACTTATTCAACACTTTTGGAGAAAAGACGGTGACATGATATGAAGGAACTCAGCTGAAAAGTGGCGGCTTCAGACATTCACCAGAATACAACTGTTCGAGATTCCACTCGCAAAAACTGTCGACAAACACGGATTACAAAGAATGAGCAATGTATCTGATGAGAAGGGGTGCAGAAGTGAAAAAAAGAAGGGGGAGCAAAAGAGGGAAAAGGGGAGAGAGGAGCAGACAGCGGCGTGGACCGATATGCGAGGCAAGGTGGCAGTAGTCACGGGCGCAACGAGTGGCATCGGCCTTCAAGTCTCCAAGGCGCTTCTGCTGCGAGGTGGGCGTTTGTGTGGAAAGTCTTTCGTCGTGGCTTTGTAATGGATGTTTATGAGTTTTGAATTTGATTGTGGAGAGTAGTTTTGAATTTGTGTTTAATGATGGGAAAACAATGCTTGAATCATTCTGCATCTCTACTTCCAACGCCCCTCAACGCATGTACATAAACACACCCACCCACACACACAAACACACACACCTACACACACAAAAACACCCAACCACCAACCCACACACACACACACACACACACACACACACACACACACACACACACACACACACACACACACACACACACACACACACACACACACACACACACACAAACACGCACACACACACACACACATTCACATACACTCACAAACATAGGGTGCAAGGTTGTGATGGCCTGTAGAAGCATGGAGAAAGGAGAGAAATGCAAAAAGGAAATAACAGGAGAAGATTCTGAGAAAGGTTTTCTACGCTTATCATCAGCATCATCATCATCGGCATCATCATCATTATCAGCATCATCATCATTATCAGCATCATCATCATTATCAGCATCATCATCATTATCAGCATTAACATCATCAGCATCATCAGTATCAGGATCATCATTAACATTATCTTTATCCTCATTAATAATGAGATGTGCAGTAATGTAATTTGAGTAAAAAATTAAGGATTTCAAATTACAACTGTAATTTGTAATTTGTAACGGAAAATATATTAATAAACGTGTTATTTGGTAAATAAATTAACGAATTACTTTCAAATGTAGAATAAAAACGTATAAAGAAATAGTAAAAGCACAATGAACAAACTTGAAAATGAACACAATGAACACACGGTCAATACAATCAATCCATCTGCCAAAAACCAAAAAGCAATCTGTCGTCATTGGGTTCAGATCAAGTAGAGATTTACATTTTACTACTAATAGTACTACTTTTACTGCTACTACTACTACTTCTACTACTACTACTAATATTACTACTACTACAACTACTACTACTACTACTACAACTACTACAACAACTACTACTACTACTACTACTACTACTACTACTACTACTACTACTACTACTACTACTACTACTACTACTACTACTACTAAAACTACTTCAACTACTACTACTACTACTACTACTACTACTACTAATAATAATAATAATAATAATGTCTAGATTTTTATGAATTAAACATTTCATTTTCACTTTCAATACTTTTAATAATAAAGTGTCTAGTTGCCAGTCATAACTCATATAATAATGACGAGCACTATTATAGTGGCGTATAACCCGAACGGGCTTCCAGGCCACTTAGACTGCATATTTTCCTTTGCGCTTTTGGGTTACTAAGGCATTGGTTGCACTTGAACCTAGGACCTTTCATTATTGGTCAAAGCCGAGAGTCGTTGCCGACTCAGCTACCCGTTCATCCCGGAATAAAGGTTGTCTTTTGGTTTGAGTTATAATACTTTTAATACTAGATTTAATTTGTAATTGTTAACGAAATAATAGTTTTTTGAATAATTTGAAAGGGAATTTATATCTATTGTGAACTTAGCCCATCATTGCACCACAGCTTCCAGGTGTGATTTGGTTCAGTTGGACCTTGCCAATCTGACGTCTGTGAGGAGCTGTGCTGAGACCATTTTCGAAAGTTCGTGCGAAGTCAAGGATGTGCAAAATCATTCAGCCACACTCACCCAAGCACACCAAACCAGCCACATATCAAAACCGTAAAAATAAAATCTTTCAACAGAACACCCTAAGATATGCATTCTGGTGAACAACGCGGGAGTGTTTTGCAGTCGACGCAGCCTTTCGCAAGACGGCATTGAACTCACTTTCGCAGTCAACCACCTGGGCCACTTTCTTCTTACCCGCCTGCTGCTGCCCTGTCTCCTCCGTTGCCAGCCAGCTCGCATCGTGAATGTTTCATCGGAGGCGCACAGGATTTCGTCCCTGAAATTGTCTGACGTGCAGTTGCAGAGGGGCTGGACACCGCTGAAGGCCTATGGACGCAGCAAATCAGCCTCTGTTCTCTTCGCCGTGTGTCTGTCGAGGCTGCTTCAATGTGAGTATAAAAGATGAAGTCGAAAAGGGGAAGAACGGAGTAAGGGTATGAAGGAGTGAAAAAATGAGAGGATAGTAAAAGGAAGAAATGAGGAACTGGAAAAAGGGAAGAATGGGGCATGAAATAGGGAAAAAATAGGAGAATGGAAAAGGGAAGAAATAGAAGAGAGTAAATAGTATCCGAATGACTGAAGCAAAAAATTTGTTTATCTTTGTGCTGATGCTTCAATGGAGGATTTGGAAAACTATTTAATTGAACTTCTACAACATTAATAACTCTTTTTCACTTTGTGGGTTGGATCTTGTAAATTGTACTGCAGGCTTAATGGGATGCAATCAGTTCACTCCGTAACATATTTATTACGCTCTTGATTTTCCAAGATTAAACTTTGCTCAAAAGCTTTGAAAAGTCTAACGACACGAGGCATTTTTGAGAAAGCTTTAAGGTTTTCATGATTAGCAAGCAGCAACTCACCTCATTTGTTGACTTTCTGTAAGGCTAATAGCCTGTGAAGACTGAAAAGTTTGAAAATACTTCTGAACCTCTGAATTTTCCCACCCTCTGAATTCCACTCTACCTCACATCTCCTTTCTCAACTCAATCCCTCTCCCAACCCTGAAAAGTTAAGCCTCCACCCATTAACTGACAATTTGTCTTACTCACTTCATTTACACATCCCCTTAACTGCAACACCCACTTCCACACCACCACCTCCGTCTCTACCACACCCACATCTCTACCACTTCCACACTCACACCTACACCACACTCAAACCTCCACCACATCACACCTCCACCACATCACATCTTCACCACACCTCCACCATACCACACTTCACACCAACCCCCCATCCACCACACTACTACTACACCACACTTCACACCTCCACCACCACCACACCTCCATCACACCACACCTCCACCACACTTCCACCACACCACACCTCCACCACACTTCCACCACACTACACCTCCACCACACCACACCTCCACCACACCACACCTCCACCACACCACACTTCCACCACACTTCCACCACACTTCCACCACACCACACCACACCTCCACCACACCACACCACACCTCCACCACCACACCTCCACCACCACACCTCCACACCACACCTCCACCACACCACACCACACCTCCACCACCACACCTCCACCACACCTCCACACCACACCTCCACCACACCACACCTCCACCACACCACACCACACCTCCACACCATACCTCCACCACACCACACCATACCAACCTCAACTGGCAGACACCCACGTGAGCATCTGCAGCGTGCATCCAGGCGTGGTGGACACACATCTGGGAGACGCTCTGGAAGGAAGTTGTTTCATGACCTGCTTCCGTTTGCTGTCAGTCCTCTGCTGTCAACGTCTGCTGACTCCTGAGCAGGGGGCAGAGGCTGTGGTGCGTCTGTGTGTGAGAGAGGAGTTCAAGAGTGGCGCCTACTTCAAGTGAGTGGTTGTTGTGAATGTTGTAGTTGTAGTCGCACTGGTTGTTGATGTTTTAATTGTGGTCGCAGTGGTTGTAATGGTGGTCGCAGTGGTTGTAGTGGGGGTTGCAGTGGTTGTAATGGTGGTTGTAATGGTGGTTGTAGTGGTTGCAGTAATGGTAGTGGTGGTTGTAGTGGTGGTTGCACGGGTTATAGATGTTGAATTGGTGGTTAAAGTGGTTGTAGATGTTTTAAAATTAAGCAGAAAAAGCTTAGACTCCAAATTACTTTTCACTTCCGTTCTAAAACCTTGCTTTTTGCAAAAAAAAATGATAGAGTGGGTTAGGATATCTAATTTACTACTTATTTCAGTAACGACCCTCTTCTTTGCCACCAACCATCTTCCTCTCTGCCACCACCAACTAACCACCTTCTTCTTTCTTGCAGTCGCTTCAGCGAGGCGAGGGCGAAGAAGCACTCGACAGAGGTGGGCAGAGCCAGTACTCTGTGGCGCGTCAGCAGCCGTCTCTGCCGCATGCCACTGCAGCCACACGAGCTGGGTGCTGAGCTTCTAACCAGCAGTCACATGGCAAGCGTGCTCGAGGAATTGGTGCAGGATGAAACATAAATGTGTGTGTGTTAGTGTGTGTTATGAATGAATTTCTTTCCATGCCTTTATTCTCCTTGCCAACTATTTTCGAACCTTTATCCATTTTGTTTTAAAATTTATTTTTGAAGCTACATGGATTGTATCATCGGAATTGAAACAGACTCAAATACACGAAAGAATAAAATATATTTCAATTCTTTGGTGCTGCCATCTAGGTAGCTGCTTAAACCATTTGATAAACTTGTAGAATTAACGGTATTGGGTAAACTCAACATTAAGAAATAATTTTTATTTTACTCATTCTACCCAGCACTACCAGCACTGTAGAACGTTCATTTGGGATACTTTGGAAATCGTACTCGGAAGCATAGACAGAGCAATATAAAAACAGCTGATGGCAATGTTTATTTATTTCTTGAATCAGCTGATTGTTGGTTTCTAACAATAACAAGAAGCGGCCATATTATTTTAGATTTCGGCAAACTATCCGAGGCGAGATATATCGTAAAATGAACAATAACTGAGGCTTCTTTTACTTCTTTTTTTAAATATTTTTTTCAAAGTTATATGATAGTTCCCGATATATATTTCGGCAAACTATCTGAGGCGAGATATATCGTAAAATAAACAATAAATTAGGCTTCTTTACTTCTTTGACGAATACTTTTTTGAGTAATTTATAATAATTTTACTCAGTAATGTCAAATCTGGTATATATTTCGGCAAACTATCTGAGGCGAGATGTATCGTAAAATAAAAATAAATACTGAATACTTTTTTGAGTAATTAATAATAGTTTTATTCATAATGTCAAATCTGATCACATTAAAATTATTCAAATTGATATTCCTATTTATATACATAAACAATTACCGAGTCCATCGTAATCCTAAAAAATAGATGAAACCACTTTATTTAACTAAAAAATATTTTAAAAATTCAGAAATATTATCCTAAATTGTTTAATAAAAAGCTTTAGCTTTATATTTTTGGTCAGAGCAATAAAGTCATCAGCAAAATGTTTTACTAGTAATATTATAAAAGTCGAAAGATCTGCGTGGTTCTTAACTCTCTAAACTAAACTAATATGAAAAAAAATCTTATTAATTTGAAGTATTTTATTTTGCCTGCAATACCGTTTTGTTACCATACAGCTATTTCAACATTGGAAATTTATATAAATCGTTAATCTCATTTGCATAAATTATGAGTACGATTTCCAAACTAAACCCGTTCATTTAGCTTCCTTCGGTGAATTTAAACATGGCTGAAAGTTAGTGAAAACCGACTCAATGGATTGGCCATGTTGAGCATTCATCGTCAAATTTAGCAAACAAGAAACAACCTATTGAAAATGAATTGTGAATTTGTCCAGTAAATCTCAAAACTTTTAAAGAAACATTTTTTCTGTATATTATGCAAATTTTTCCTCATCATATAAAAAAAATTATTTTTTCAATCAATAATAAGCATTAGTCTTTTCTTTGTGTTGAAACATGCAAACCTTTTTTTAGTGTATAGAAAAACTGCCTATCTTTTTATTCGGAGCTGGATACACCCATGGCCACACACCAACACCAAGAGAGCACATTCAACACCACAATAACATCATTATCACCACATCACCATAATTTCCACAAAAGTATCATTTTCAGTTGTGGCTGCGACAGAAAAGGTCTTTGCCAAAACTGCAACTGCTGGCTTCCCTTTTGTTATTGCATATCACTTGGTTCACTGCGGCAATTCATGAACAAAATCTTAAAAGTAGTGTTGGAGTGCGACCAGAGGTGCAGAAATAAATTCTTGCCAAGACTGAAACTGTTGTTGGTGTGGCTGGTTTTCCCCTTTTTAATGCAGCTCAACCAGTTTGCTGAAGCCATTCTTCAAAAGACTGGAAACGACCAACATTCAAAACACCAATCAAATTAATACTATTTAATTATTATTCAAAGTTGCTATTAAGAAATAGTATACTCAAAACCGTTTATTCTACAAATGTATCGAATGGTTAAGCGGCTGCTAATATGGCAGCTGCTAAACAAAGATCCCAAAAAACTTCTCGAGCTTAGTCTGCGAGTTAAACTACTTAAGTTAATATAAATAATAAAAAAAATATAAATAAATAAATATAAATATATAAATAAATATAAATATATAAAAATATATATATATACACAACACGACACCACATTCGAGGTCGGACCGGGTACCCGATCTGACCTTTAATTGACACATTTATAATGGGTTGTGAGCTACAATTATAATGTTACGATAACGAAAAATTAATCCACATTGTAACGAAGTGTATTTAAAAAAAAAGAGTTGATACCAATTTCTATTTGAGTCATAGCTTTGTTGCCATAGGTTCGCAAGTACCAGTTCCTAACAAGTTTAACCTGCTTTCATCTAACACAACAACATCACAAATATCGCTATTCATTTTCATAATTCTATTCAAACAACCTCTCACACGATCATCATCATCATTATCATCATTATCGTTACATTGATTATACAAAATCTTTTGAGGCGCACATATTAACGACATGCTCTCATTCGCATCATCATCATCACAGTCACCATACCCACCTCCGTCCCAACCACCATTTGAAGGAGATGAACTTTCCGCGCCAATTCCTTGAAACTTTTGAAGTTCACTCGCACTTCTATCTTCCCTGAGGCTCCTTCCACTCCTTCCACCCTCATTCCCTCCACCAACGTCATCTCCATCAGCCCCCATACAACCATTATTATCGGGGCTTATCAGCCTCAACGACCACCCACCATCCTTCTTCAAGCGCAACTCTTTGTGGTGAAACCTTTAAGAATGTACGTATACTATCTTCATTATCTATCATTATCATCATCATCCTCCTCATCATCGTCACATCCACCACATCACACCACACCTCATCACACCACATATCCACCACACCACACCTCCAAAACACCACACAACACCTCCACCACACCACACCTCCACCACACAACACCACACCTCTACCACACCACACTTCCACCACACCACACCTCTACCACACTACACTTCCACCACACCACACCTCTACCTCACCACACTCCCACCACACCACACCACACAACACTTCCACCACACCACACCACACCTCCACCTCCACCACATCACACCTCCACCACACAACACCACACCTTCACCACATTACACATCCATCACACTAAACCACACCTCCACCACACCACACCTCCACCACACCACACCTCCACCACACCACACCTCCACCACACCACACCTCCACCACACCACACCTCCACCTCCACCACACCACACCTCCACCACACTAAACCACACCTTCACCACACAACACCTCGACCACATTTCCCCAACATCACCATCGCATCATCATCGTATTCATCGTCATCATCATCGTATTCATCGTCATCACCATCATCATCTTCATCATCTTAATCATGATCATCATCATGATTTTTACCACCACCATCCCCCCCTCACTGAAGCAGACTCTTGCGATGGCCGACAGAGAAGAGGGTGATGTTCTGGTGCATGCAGTGCCTGTACAACCTGCCTTCCAAACACTCCCCTATTTGACTGGTCGCCTCGTCCAGCACTGCGAAAGATCGTGCGTGTTCGATGGCGGTTGATGGACTTTCACTCCGACCATTAGTGGCTTACTTCACTAGAAATATTCTCCTGCCATTAATTCCTGCTTTATTATTTTTTTGCATCCCTTAAATAGCAGTCTAAGTTTTCTCTTGAGTTTTTTTGTCTTAGCACATTATAAAGACATAAAATTGAACCCAAAAAGACATTTTTGAAGTCATATATACTATTTTTATTTAAATTGTTAATTCACTAATTTGATTTTTGCTAACCACGTTTTTATATCTGTCAGAATCAGCTGTGAGCGGAGCTAATAATTTAGACAGACGACCCTGAAAAGTGCGCATTATACAAACACTTTCAAGAGAAAAATTGGTCCTAAGAAATTTTAGCCCAGCGCAAGCCATGCTTCGGACAATTTTTTAAAAATTGCCCTTGAAAAGTTTAGAGTTAGAGATATTTTCGAAGCAACATTTTCGTTAAAATCTCTTTTTCCAAGATCTATTTTAGCTGAAAACTATTTTTTTAAAGATCTGTTTTGTTCTTAATACTTTAATGGCATGGTGTTCGTGAATGAGTGAACAAAAGAATTTTATTTAAATTACCACTGAAAGTGGTTTTATAGCATACAAATTATAATTAAAACAATAGTAATTAAAACAATAGTAATTAAAACAATAGTAATTAAAACAATAGTAATTAAAACAATAGTAATTAAAACAATAGTAATTAAACCAATAGTAATTAAAACAATAGTAATTAAAACAATAGTAATTAAAACAATAGTAATTAAAACAATAGTAATTAAAACAATAGTAATTAAAATTAATAGTAATTAAAACAATGATACCGGCGAAGGAAGGCTTGTGGTAAAAGAGTCTCACAAAGGCGATCCTCTGAGCCTCCCCCGGCGAGAGCACGTCTGCCCTGAAGAGATCATCGAACGTATTTGAGTGCTGCACTGTCGTGAACAACATGTGTCAAGCGCACCTTCCACTTAAAACAGAAGCTAGTGCGCATTCTACATCGAGTTTTGCGGTATAGAAAGCTTTCCAAGGCACATTACCAGGCACTCAGGTAGCAACCGCCTTGGAAAATATTCTAATTAGCTAAAAATAACCTCGCGTTGTACAAATCCAAATTTCATAACAAAATCTAATAGTTAACCTTTTTTTGAATGTCTAAATCAAATCTTTGCAAATATTTTGAACTTCTCAATGTTCAGATCAAAGAAATCAAATTTCGAAAGAATGTCGGAAACTTTAAACTTTGGTGAACTATAAAAAGTGAAAAATGTTTTGGAAACTTTGTAAAACTTCTGAAATATCAACTTTTTGAAGAAATTTTAAAAATAATGAAAAGTTTCACGAAAGTTGAAAGAAAAATAATGTAGGCTCAAAAGTCCTTGAAACCCTCATTCATTTTGACAGATCAGCGCTGTCTGTGATTCATTTTAAGTCCAATTGTCCGAGTTCAAAAACTGAATAACTTTTAAACCGATTACAATATTTGACAAATTAAAACGGATTTAAGTTCTGTAAACCTTAAACCAAAGTATAATCATCTAATAATTTTAATAATTTGAATGATGGTGACTAGCTATACATGAAAGAAAAAAAATGTTGGATTAGGGGCAAAGATATTTTTAAAAAAAGATAATTTGATTATAATCAATAAAAATGTGAGAAAGAAAATATATTGGAAAGACAAATAAAAACAAATAAAATCACTAATAAAGGCTCACCAATGCCAGTCATTGTCGGCGTCGAGAGAGCCTGCCCTGTTGAGTAACTGGGTCAGGTCAGCCAGCATGAGTAATTGGATGATTTCTGGGTCACGCTCTGAACCACAATGCCTCTCCTCCAATGGAAAAACAATCTGTGGCGAAGCGCACGGCGGGTGAGGGAAGGGGAGGAGTTTGATGTAATAATAAGATACTAGCATATCAAAGAGAAAGCAATACAAACTGGAAAAAATCACAATCAGGAGAACCTGTTGTCGCAGGCTGCCATTGGTGAGGTAGGACCTCTGAGGCAGGAAGAAGACGCCTCCCCTGCCATGCTCCAGCCTCCTCTCTATAGTGCCTTGATGGTGTCGGTGACGATGGTGATGATGACTACTATTATTACTATTATTTGAATTCATTAGTCATAGAGAATATCTTCGGACTTTGCAGATCAAAAAAACGACGATAACTTCACTTCAACGGCCAGTAAAGACGACAGTAAAATACTTTTCGCATTAAATTTATTTTGACTTTTTGGACTTTTGAAGATGATTGTTGGACCTCAATGGATATCCCATTCACTAACGTATTATGAAAAATAAGCAAAAATTAGTATATCTCAGATAAATATTCGGCCACGTTATCGTTTTAAAATACTTCTGCAGCTGAAAGTGCATGTACATGAACATAACATAGCTGTTTGCAAGTTAGAGTTTTTTTCCTTCTGAAACTTTCACCCACTCTAGTGAATCTCACATTAATTTTTTTCTGCACCGAATCCGCAGCCGCAGAAGATACAAGCATACTTCAAAAGTCTGCCGCTACACAAACCCTTGGAGAGCGGCCAAAGCCCGTCAAGGAGGCGGAGTAGAGAGGTTTTTCCGACGGCAGAGTCTCCAGTCACGATGATGTTTGTTCCACTCGCCACCTGCAGACTCAAGTCTGAGAGCGTTGCAAGGAGGATGAAGAAGTGGAGTGGGTGGGAAAGAAAGGAGGAAGGTGAGGTGGGTTGAAAGAGGGTGGAGTGGGTGGGAAAGAAAGGAGGAAGGTGAGATGGGTTGAAAGAGGGTGAAGTGGGTTGTCATAGAAAGAAAGTTGGATAGGCGAAAGGAAAGGAATAGGGTAAAATGGTTTGAAAAAGGTGAAAGGGTGTGATCGGTGTGAAGAAAGAAGGTATATATTTAAAATTCTGTTTATCAGTCGCTATATCAATTGATTAATGGAGTTAAACCTTTGCACAGCACTCTGTCCACCACCCCTGCTTGCACCACCCTCACGTCCACACTAAAGAGGATATAGGCGACTTTGTTGTTGTTTTTGTTATTGTTATTGTTGTTGTTGTTGCTTTTTCCGTTGACGTATTCCATTTGTACGAGATTCCTATTTCTTGTGCTGAAAAGATAAAATAAAGATTAATTAAAAAGAACAGAAAATGAAGGAATGGCGTCAGGAATTAAAAGATGGAGGGATGATTAAGAAATGGAAAGATGGAGGGATGATTAAGAAATGGAAAGATGGAGGGATGATTAAGAAATGGAAAGATGGAGGGATGATTAAGAAATGGAAAGATGGAGGGATGATTAAGAAATGGAAAGATGGAGGGATGATTAAGAAATGGAAAGATGGAGGGATGATTAAGAAATGGAAAAATGGAGGGATGATTAAGAAATGGAAAGATGGAGGGATGATTAAGAAATGGAAAGATGGAGGGATGATTAAAAAATGGTGAGATAGAGGGATGATTAAGAAATGGAAAGATGGAGGGATGATTAAGAAATGGAAAGATGGAGGGATGATTAAAAAATGGTGAGATAGAGGGATGATTAAGAAATGGAAAAATGGAGGGATGATTAAGAAATGGAAAGATGGAGGGATGATTAAGAAATGGAAAGATGGAGGGATGATTAAGAAATGGAAAGATGGAGGGATGATTAAGAAATGGAAAGATGGAGGGATGATTAAGAAATGGAAAGATGGAGGGATGATTAAGAAATGGAAAGATGGAGGGATGATTAAGAAATGAAAAGATGGAGGGATGATTAAGAAATGGAAAGATGGAGGGATGATTAAGAAATGGAAAGATGGAGGGATGATTAAGAAATGGAAAGATGGAGGGATGATTAAGAAATGGAAAAATGGAGGGATGATTAAGAAATGGAAAGATGGAGGGATGATTAAGAAATGGAAAGATGGAGGGATGATTAAGAAATGAAAAGATGGAGGGATGATTAAGAAATGGAAAGATGGAGGGATGATTAAGAAATGGAAAGATGGAGGGATGATTAAGAAATGGAAAGATGGAGGGATGATTAAGAAATGGAAAGATGGAGGGATGATTAAGAAATGGAAAGATGGAGGGATGATTAAGAAATGGAAAAATGGAGGGATGATTAAGAAATGGAAAGATGGAGGGATGATTAAGAAATGGAAAGATGGAGGGATGATTAAGAAATGGAAAAATGGAGGGATGATTAAGAAATGGAAAGATGGAGGGATGATTAAGAAATGGAAAGATGGAGGGATGATTAAGAAATAGAAAGATGGAGGGATGATTAAGAAATGGAAAAATGGAGGGATGATTAAGAAATGGAAAGATGGAGGGATGATTAAGAAATGAAAAGATGAAAAGGAATGAAGGGATTATGAAGGAATGAAAAAGGAATGAAGAGATGATGAAGGAATGAAGGGATGATGAAGGAATGAAGGGATGATGAAGGAATGAAGGGATGATGAAGGAATAAATGGATGATGAAGGAATGAAGGGATGATGAAGGAATGAAGGGATGATGAAGGAATGAAGGAATGATGAAGGAATGAAGGAATGATGAAGGAATGAAGGGATTATGAAGGAATGAAGGGATGATGAAGGAATGAAGGGATGATAAAGGAATAAAGGGATGATGAAGGAATGAAGGGATGATGAAGGAATGAAGGGATGATGAAGGAATGAAGGGATGATGAAGGAATGAAGGGATGATGAAGGAATGAAGGGATGATGAAGGAATGAAGGGATGATGAAGGAATAAAGGGATGATGAAGGAATGAAGGGATGATGAAGAAATGAAGGAATGATGAAGGAATGAAGGGATGATGAAGGAATGAAGAGATGATGAAGGAATGGAGGGATGATGAAGGAATGAAATGATGATGAAGGAATGAAGGAACGCTTGAAAGACTGAAGCTTGCACTCGAACCTCTCCTCCACGTCAATGAACGACACTACTGCCTTTGTATTGTCGCTCGCATCCACATTCTTATCACCAACGCTTCCACTGTCAACTTCTTCTTCTTCTTCCTTTTCCAGTTCCTGCAACCTCTCCATCAACTCTCCGACTCTGAAGTGATGATGATGAAGATGATGATGTACAACGATATGAGCTTGAAGCCAAGACTCCCACTCTGAACATCACCAAGACTCCCAATCTGAACATCACCAAGACTCCCATTCTGAACATAACCAAGACTCCCACTCTGAACATCACCAAGACTCCCACTCTGAACTTCACCAAGACTCCCACTCTGAACATCACCAAGACTCCCACTCTGAACCTCACCAAGACTCCCACTCTGAACCTCACCAAGACTCCCACTCTGAACACCACCAAGACTCCCACTCTGAACATCACCAAGACTCCCACTCTGAACATCCCCAAGACTCCCACTCTGAACATCACCAAGACTCCCACTCTGAACATCACCAAGACTCCCACTCTGAACTTCACCAAGACTCCCACTCTGAACATCACCAAGACTCCCACTCTGAACATCTCCAAGAGTCCCACTCTGAACATCACCAAGACTCCCAATCTGAACATCACCAAGACTCCCACTCTGAACATCTCCAAGAGTCCCACTCTGAACATCACCAAGACTCCCACTCTGAACTTCACCAAGACTCCCACTCTGAACATCTCCAAGAGTCCCACTCTGAACATCACCAAGACTCCCACTCTGAACATCACCAAGACTCCCAATCTGAACTTCACCAAGACTCCCACTCTGAACATCTCCAAGACTCCCACTCTGAACATCACCAAGACTCCCACTCTGAACATCACCAAGAGTCCCACTCTGAACATCACCAAGACTCCCACTCTGAACATCACCAAGACTCCCACTCTGAACATCACCAAGACTCCCACTCTGAACACCACCAAGACTCCCAATCTGAACATCACCAAGACTCCCACTCTGAACATCTCCAAGAGTCCCACTCTGAACATCACCAAGACTCCCACTCTGAACACCACCAAGACTCCCACTCTGAACATCACCAAGACTCCCAATCTGAACATCACCAAGAGTCCCACTCGGAACATCACCAAGACTCCCACTCTGAACATCACCAAGACTCCCAATCTGAACCTCACCAAGACTCCCACTCTGAACATCACCAAGACTCCCACTCTGAACATCACCAAGACTCCCACTCTGAACATCACCAAGACTCCCAATCTGAACCTCACCAAGACTCCCACTCTGAACATCACCAAGACTCCCACTCTGAACATCACCAAGACTCCCACTCTGAACATCACCAAGACTCCCACTCTGAACATCACCAAGACTCCCACTCTGAACCTCACCAAGACTCCCACTCTGAACCTCACCAAGACTCCCACTCTGAACATCACCAAGACTCCCACTCTGAACATCACCAAGACTCCCAATCTGAACATCACCAAGACTCCCACTCTGAACATCACCAAGACTCCCAATCTGAACATCACCAAGACTCCCACTCTGAACATCACCAAGACTCCCACCCTGAACATCACCAAGACTCCCAATCTGAACATCACCAAGACTCCCACTCTGAACATCACCAAGACTCCCACTCTGAACATCACCAAGACTCCCACTCTGAACATCACCAAGACTCCCACTCTGAACATCACCAAGACTCCCACTCTGAACATCACCAAGACTCCCACTCTGAACATCACCAAGACTCCCACTCTGAACATCACCAAAACTCCCACTCTGAACATCACCAAGACTCCCAATCTGAACATCGTGCAACGACCAAACCTCTCCCTGAGCACTGACCGCATTCGCGAGGACTGATCTTCAACATTGTTTTCATTACTACATTATCACAAATATCATCATCATCATCATCCTCTTAAACATCATCATCATCATCATCATCAATATCATCATTATCATTATCATCCACACCTGTGGGACGATCCAGCCATGTTGGCTACTTCGGAAGACATGCTGATGAGAGTGGTGAAGTTGTAGATGAGGGTGAGGATGTAGAAGGAGAACTGGAGGGAGGGGTGAAGTTGTGGATGAGGGTGAGGATGTAGAAGGAGAACTGGAGGGAAGGGATGAGTGGAGGGTGAAGTTGTGGATGAGGATGGAGAAAGAGAACTGGAGGAATGAGAGAGAAGAATTGGAGGGGGGAAGAGTGGAAGGGGAAAGAGTGGAGAAGGGAAGAGGAGTGAAGAAGATATGAGGGAGGAGTGAAAAAGGAAGAAGTGGATAAGATGTACGATGAATGGAACTGAAAAAGATGACGTGAAGAAAGAGTGGAAAAAGGGGAAGTGGCACAGGATAAAACGAAGCAAAAGCTAAGAACTAGAAAAGCGACGGTTCCGAATCTGGATTAGGAACCGTCGCATCCAACGCTAAATATTCTATTTAAACGGTTCCAAAAATAATTCCCTTTTAAAACTCTTGGACTTCTCGTACTCATATTTATATGAATAAATGAATGCGTCAGTTTCTCTCTCTATCGACGTGACGAATCTGATAAATATAAGGGGGGTCATAGGTAGGCAAAAAATCGAAAAATTGGAAATTCATTACGTCCACTTGGAATATGGTTCACTAGGTTATTTCATGAATATTTAATAATGAAAGTTGGTACTTTTGATGAAACCCCCATCACACCAAAAAAACTAAATCCACGTTTTAGCCTATAAGCCTCAGCGTTTTCAAGTAAAAAGAGATCATTAGATAATTTAAGTTACTCAAAGTTTACGATGATAAGATTACTTAATATGATAATTAATATAATATAATATTATAAATATTATAAAAAATGATTTGAGCCGCCCACACTACACTGGGCTTCAGCAGTGGCATGAACAAAGTTCTGCAGTTGGTTGAAACGGATATGAGGATATAACCAGGTTTTACAAAGTTTTATGGTGGAAATAGACGTTTATAAAAAATTCTAGTTTAGTTTGACATGCACTTGACATGGGTCTTTAGCTGGTGGCTTCCGAACTCAGCCAAACCCTGGAACCGATTCAATGAGTTTCTCCTCTACCTTGAGCAAAGAATGGCATCCAGTGGGCTGTTTCTTTACAAAGACAACAAGTTCGGGTTTTCGCCAAAGCAACAACAATTCTTAGTCACCACTTTAATGATCTCACTAAGTTCTCAAGCCAGAACCAACAGATAAAAAATCGCCTAGGCTGTCTAGTCAGAGAAGTTATGGAACCTCCCTATTTCAAGTTGTTCTGGTGGTGTTTTACTGCTTGGATGTGCACTTGGTGTCAAAAGCAGCAGTTGAGCACTTGGAGTAAGTCTATAAGTTAATTTTTATTATGCAGCCTCTTCTCAAGACGGTTTTAGAAAGGCAAAAGAGAGACTAGGACATTGATGAAGAAGCCTTACCTATGGAGTATCCAATCAGTGAGCAGACTTCTGAAATCGATGACACTCTTGTTCAAAACCTTAGAATGGAGAGGCAGTGTGGTAAGGTGAACCATAGACTGAAGAAACTAGTATTGAATGCAGTCAGTAGATCCATCATCCTATAAAAGAGTCAGCAGCCTAGAGATGGACAGATCCCGTCTTTCGGAGGCTTCAAAGCAACGGGTCAATAAAAAAAAACCAGCTAAAACTTAACTAGAGTAAAAGAAAAAAGCAGAGTTTTTTTAAAGCAAAAATTAAAAAAAAAGCTGGTTTATAGAAAGAAGCGAAAAAGACTTAAACTTTTATGCCTGTTGAAATCAAAAGATGATCCTTTCACTGAAAATAAAAAGTTTAAAAAAAGATTATAAAAATATCAACCAAGAAAGATTAAAATATATAAAAAAAAACAAAAAAGTGTAAAAAGGTTTTTAAATGTATTTTTCTAGTGAATAAAAGGTTTAACAACTACCATTTTGTGTGTTTTTTTTTCAATCGCGGGTGGGGGGAGTTATTTTTGAGAAAAAATTAATTTTTGTGTCAAACTTCTTGTATTGTTAGTGTTAATCATGTCCTAAGTGGACGTTTTGAAATTTTGAAATCGATGATTATGCCCCCTCCTATAAATATATATCATAGTCATTTAATTATTACAGTGCAGCTCAAAATAGAAACGGCATTTTTTTAAATTTAAATTTTAAACTTTTTTACATTTTAAATTCATACGAGTTAAAGAGAAATTAAAAACAAATATTTTTAAAAATATGTTTTTTAAAAATAAATTGTATTTATCGGTTTAATAAGACAAATTGTTTTCTTAGAAGGGTCAAAATAATAGGGACGATATGGTTTTAGTCCCATCTGCTCCTCAATACAAACATTGAAATTTATTAATAACTATTATTTCAAATATAAACTAACAATTGGTGTAATATTTTCACAATTTTATGTTTTTAAATAATATAAAAAGGTAAAAAACTAACAACAATCGACAAATTTAACATTTTTTTACTAAAATCTGATAATTATACTTTTAAAATAATAGCTGACACAGTAAAATAAAGTAAAAATGCCGTGTTTAATTTTTTAAAAGAAAAAAAAAGCATTGGAAGACCAAAAAGATTGAGCGAAATTTAAAGATTGGTGAATGAGGCTCATAAGGAAACCAATGCTAAAGCGACGAAAAATGGCATTCAGTTAACTTTCAGTATTTCAACAATGAAAAAAGAATTGAAAAAAATAAAGTTTCTGAAATAAACAAGTGATAGCAAAGTCGCTATAGAAAGAAGTTCAGGCCAGTGCAAGATTACAATGGGCAAAATATCATGTGGATTTTGGAGATGAATGGAATTTTGTAATCTTTTATTATAATAAAAGAATTTAAAAAGAAATGTAACTCTTTTTTTCACTAAATCAACTTGAATATATTTTTTGAGATTTACTAAATTCATTAATTTTTGTCTAAAAAAATGTATGCTTGAGCATTTAAAATGCTGTTTTGACAAAATATTGTTTGTTAGGTGCTCAAGAAAAAAAAGTGATAAAAATATTTTAAAAAATAATACCTTTTTTATTTTTTTTATATGATTGAAGGAATTTTTTTTAAGGTTACGAGAAAAAAAATTGACAAAATATATGGGGCTACATCGAAAATTTCAAGGTCAAACTTTTAACCGCTCAAAAAAAATTATATTATATTTATATTTGAACAATTAAATTATGTTTTTATAGAACATTTAAATGCCTTTATTTTGGTGAACTACATTATTCGTCCTGATGAATATAAGCAGAGATATTTCAAATTGAATAGAGAAGGGGTTTTGACTTCGGCGAACTTTGAAGGTCAATAACTCGGCGACCTTTTGACAAATTTCATTTTTTAGATTTTTTATTTTGTTAGACAACGCATCTAAACATAATATGAAAGTTTCATACATTTCTGAAAGGGTGTACTCCGTTGGTCGAAATTCTATGGAATGACCCTTAGATGGTCTTGACAATGACCAGTAGTATTGGCATGACACCAGAAAAAACCAAGTCATTTAGGATGCGTCAAACTAGTGGTGGGTCAGTAATGCTTTTTGCAGCCTTTTTATCGATGGGTTAAATTAAATTTCCAAATAGACGTATCTGCTCTGATAAATAAAGTCCTATAATAGAAGACTATTTTATGGAAAAGAGTTTGTATACCAACAGGAAAATGCCTCTATTCGTGTTTCCCAAGGGTCAAGACTTACTTTTTGAAGGACAATACTAGATTATCACCACGAGCAGCAAAGATCTTTTGATTTAAACCCAATTAAGAACCTATGGAGATTCATTGTACATACTTTTATGTAATAGCAAATCATGAAAGAAAGACTTATTAGGGTAATATAAAGTCATATTAAAAGCATAAAGTACTAATATTGCATATAAACTTTTACAGCATTGATATATCATTAAAAATTTGTATCGTCCCTATCATTTTGACCCTTCTAAAAACATAATAAACCGAAAAATAAAATTTGTTAAAAATAACTATTTTTAAAAACATTTTTTAAAATTCTCTATAACTCGTATACATTTTGAATTTTAAATATTTAAATTTTGACATTTTAAATAAAAAAACTGGCGTCACTATCATTTTGAGCTGCATTGTATAAATATTACAGCCATTCATTTGATTTAAAGGCTTGCTACTTGCATTCGCATCCAGTGTTAAGATTAGGATTCGAATCCGCGGATATCAAATACTCGGATAAAACTAATTAATACATAAGATTGTATTATCTTGTGTTACAGCAATGAACTCTAACATAATTCTAGCCATCAGTCTCCCCTCATCCTTGTCTATCACCCTCCCCCCTCACTAGCCCAACAATCTCCCCCTCTTTCCCACTCCTATCCTACTCCATCAACCTTCCACCCTCTCTCCCTCTCTCCCTCCCTAATCCATCAACCTCTCCCTCTCTCCCTCTCCCCCTCCCTAATCCATCAACCTCTCCCTCTCTCCCTCTTCACCCCCCTAGTCCATCAACCTCTCCCTCTCTCCCTCTTCACCCCCCTAATCCATCAACCTCTCCCTCTTCACCCCCCTAGTCCATCAACCTCTCCCTCTCTCCCTCTTCACCCCCCTAGTCCAGCCACATCTCACCTGACCGATGACCTCGATCAGGTCACCGGAAGGGAGGTGGTCGTAGAGGCCTGCGAAGATGGGCACTGCAATGCAGATGTAGTTGAGGATGCTGCCGAAGTAGGAGGCCAGGTTGATCGACACTGGGTAGGGTGAGGATGAGGTGAGGAAGTGGAGGTCTATGAGGGTAGTGAGGTGGATGGGTGGAGGAAGTGGTTCATGGGTGGATGAATTGGATGTTGGGTAGATGGTGGTGTGAGGTGGATGGGTGAAAGGTGTTGTGGGGTGGATGGGTGGAGAGTGGTGTGAAGTGGTGTGAGAGAGGGGGGGTGTTACCAGATGAATGAGAAAAGTTGTAGGATGGTATTTAGCAAACGCACGAGAAAGAAAGAACTGCGCGAAGTTGACTTTCTGCTGCGTCCTGGACAGCGTTAAGAGCTTCTCGTAAATGCTGGCTTCCTCTGTACTGCCACATCTAAAACGAGATGGGTGGTGTGGTGGTGGAACAGTGGTGGTATGGTGGTGGAACAGTGGTGGTATGGTGGTGGAACAGTAGTGGTGTGGTGGTGGAACAGTAGTGGTGTGGTGGTGGAACAGTGGTGGTGGAATAGTGGTGGTGTAGAATAGTGGTGGTGGAACAGTAGTGGTGTGGTGGTGGAACAGTGATGGTGGAATAGTGGTGGTGTAGAATAGTGCTGGTGGCGATAATGATGTTGGTGGTTTTATTAGTGTTTATTGTGGGGATGGTGGTTGTAGTAACAGTAGTGCAATGGTGGTAGTGGTAAGGGTAGAAGTTGTGTTAGTGCAATGGTGGTGGTGAGGATTGGACAGTGGTTGTGGTGGTGAAAGAGAATGGTGCTCAGAAAGTCCTTTAAAAAATATTAGTAAAAATATTGATATACTATAATTGACTATAAATTTATCAATGATGATGATAATGATGATGATGATGATTATAGTGATGATTATGATGATGTTGATGATGGTGATTATGATGATTTTGATGATGATGATGATTATAGTGATGATTATGATGATGATGATTTTGACGATTACAACTACAGGGGCTTGAAGCTGATAGAGCAAGTACTCAAAGTACTGGAGCACGTGATAGAAGACCTGATCAGGATCCGTGTGAAGATTGACGAGATGCAGTTTGGCTTCATGCCAGGGCGTGGAACAACAGATGCCATCTTCATCATCCGTCAGATCCAGGAAAAGTACCGGGCTGCCAACAAACCACTCTATTTAGCTTTCGTCGACCTTGAGAAGGCGTTTGACCGTGTCCCAAGGAAGGTGATGTTGTGTGCATTACGTAAACTCGGTATCGAAGAGTGGCTAATGAGAGTGGTGCAGTCTATGTATTCGGAGGTGAAAAGCAAGGTAAGGGTTGGTGCAACTTTCAGTGACAAGTTCGAAGTGGGCGTCGGGGTGCATCAAGGTTCGATCCTAAGCCCTCTATTAATTATCATCGTTCTAGAAGCGTTATCTATAGAATTTCACACTGGATGTCCATGGGAGCTGTTGTACGCAGATGATTTTGTAGCCATAGCTGAATCACTGGACGAGCTGCTTGTTAAGGTCAAGATATGGAAGAATGGAATGGAGAAAAAGGGCTTAAAAGTTAATATGGGGAAACGAAAGTTTTAGCATCTGGTGCGAATCTAGAGCTGACCAAGAAATCGGGAAAGTACCCATGTGCAGTCTGCCTTAAAGGAACGGGCAAAAACTCCATTCTATGCAGCGGGTGCTCATCTTGGGTGCACAAGAGATGCTCAGGCATTGAAGGCTCCCTCCGCTCAGACCCAAATTACAAGTGTGCTTGCTGTCAATGCACAGCTCGACCGATAGATGGAAGTTCTTGTTGATGAAGACAAACTTGAAGTCGTTCCTGAATTCTGCTACTTAGGTGACATGCTGTCTGCAGGTGGAGGCTGTGAGGATGCTGCCACAACCCGATGCAAGTGTGCGTGGGGAAAATTTCGTCAACTTCTTCCTCTACTGACAAACAGACATCTTCCACTTCAACCAGAAGTCGTGTGTACACCTCATGTGTGAGGAGTACAATGTCACACGCCTCTGAGACCTGGACTGTCACCACAAAAACAATCAAACGCATCCAACGCAACGACCTGGCCATGATCCGTTGGATGTGCAGCATCAAATCAAAAGATCTCATCAGTTCAGATGAGCTCCAACAAATGAAGGGAATCCAGGATATTGGTGCTGTACTGCTATCGAGAAGAATGAGGTGGTTTGGGCATGTGGAACGTGGTGGTGGATGGATCAACAAGGTTAGAAGAATGGAGGTATCTGGAACGAAACGACCAGGCAGGCCAAAGAAGACGTGGGAAGACCTCAAATACCTGGGGACATGCAGCACTGTTGCCCATGATAGAAAGGAGTGGAGAGAGAGATTGAGACTTTTCAGACAGGCCCCACCCTCGGGAGAGGAAAAGTTGGCCTGTATAATTAAAACCCGGAGATGATAATGATGATGATTATGATGATGATGATTATGATGATGATGATTATGATGATGATGATTATAATGATGATGATTATGATGATGATGATTATGATGATGATGATTATGATGATGATGATTATGATGATTATGATGATGATGATTATGATGATGATGATTATAATGATAATGATTATGATGATGATGATTATGATGATGATGATTATGATGATGATGATTATAATGATGATGATTATGATGATGATGATTATGATGATGATTATGATGATGATTATGATGATGATTATGATGATGATTATGATGATGATTATGATGATGATTATGATGATGATTATGATGATGATTATGATGATGATTATGATGATGATTATGATGATGATTATGATGATGATTATGATGATGATTATGATGATGATTATGATGATGATTATGATGATGATTATGATGATGATTATGATGATGATTATGATGATGATTATGATGATGATTATGATGATGATTATGATGATGATTATGATGATGATGATGATGATGATTATGATGATGATTATGATGATGATTATGATGATGATTGCGATGATGATTATGATGATGATTATGATGATGATTATGATGATGATTATGATGATGATTATGATGATGATTATGATGATGATTATGATGATGATTATGATGATGATTATGATGATGATTATGATGATGATTATGATGATGATTATGATGATTATGATGATGATTATGATGATGATTATGATGATGATTATGATGATGATTATGACGATGATGATTATGATGATGATGATTATGATGATAATGATTATGATGATAATGATTATGATGATGATTATGATGATGATTATGATGATGATTATGATGATGATTATGATGATGATTATGATGATGATTATGATGATGATTATGATGATGATTATGATGATGATTATGATGATGATTATGATGATGATTATGATGATGATTATGATGATGATGATGAAGTTAAGGGAAATGATTACGAAGGGCACCTATAAAAGGCTGCAGATTCTGAATTCAGTCGTAACTGCATGTGCTTGTACCTAATAGGACATAATAAAAATAAAATAACCATAATAATAAATGTAATAATGATAATAAATGTAATAATGATAAAATTTAATAATAATAAATTTAATAATAAAAATAAATGTAATAAAAATATTAAAAAATGAAACAATAATAAGAATAAGTGTAATAATAATAATAATAAATTTAATAACAATAAATAAAATAAAAATATTAATAAATGTAAAAACGAGAGGTGGAGACAAGGGGAGGTGGAGACAAGGGGGGGTGGAGACAAGGGGGCCACCTGAAGTCTCCCTCGTGCCTCTCCTGCAGGGCATGCAGTTGCACGACAGGCGACATAAGGAGTTTGTTGAAGAGGCTGGAGAGCAGGAAGAAGACGTACACCGACACTGGTCCTATCCACCCTGTGCTGTCGTCGTGGAGAAGAGTGCTCGAAATGGTGGGTAGAGTGGTGGAGGAAGGATGATGAATTGTGGAGTGAAGAAGAAAGAAAGATGGAAGGAAGAGGTTGAACGGTGAACGAGAAATAAACAGAGATACGGAAACAGTGCAGCTCAAAGTCAAGGGATTTGCTGATCAAGGCAATTAAGTCCTTTATTCTAAATGCGAGCCTAGCCATCCCTAATAACAGCCACGCCACCCTGCAACGCCCTCCATCCCTCCACAACCACTCCCATAGCAACTTCCCCCATCCCTCCACAACCACTCCCATAGCAACTTCCCCCATCCCTCCACAACCACTCCCATAGCAACTTCCCCCATCCCTCCACAACCACTCCCATAGCAACTTCCCCCATCCCTCCACAACCACCTCCATAGCAACCCCCTCCATCCCTCCACAACCACCTTCATAGCAACTTTACCCACCTCCCCCCTCAAACACCCCTCCCTCCTCCCACCCAAATTCACCCCTCTTAACTACTCCCACTCACATCCACCCCTCTTCCCACCCACATCCACCTCTCCTTCCTCCTCCGACCCACATCTACCTCTCCTCCCACCCACATCCACCCCTCCTCCCTCCTCCCACCCACATCCACCCCCTTCTCCCTCCTCCCACCCACATCCACCCCTCCTCCCACCCACATTCACCCCTCTTAACTACTCCCACTCACATACACCTCTCTTCCCACCCACATCCACCTCTCCTCCCTCCTCCGACCCACATCTACCTCTCCTCCCACCCACATCCACCCCTTCTCCCTCCTCCCACCCACCTCCACCCCTCCTCCCACCCACATCCACCCCTCCTCCCACCCACATACACCCCTCCTCCCTTCTCCCACCCAAATCCATCCCTTCTCCCTCCTCCCACCCACATACACCCCTCCTCCCACCCACATCCACCCCTCCTCCCTTCTCCCACCCACATCCACCTCTCCTCCTTCCTCCCACCCACATCCACCCCTCCTCCCACCCACATCCAACCCTCCTCCCACCCACATCCACCCCTCCTCCCACCCACATCTATCCCTTCTACCACCCACATCTATCCCTCATCCAACCCACATCCACCCCTTCTCCCTTATTCCACCCACATCCACCCCTCTTCCCCTCCTCCCACCCACATCCACCCCTCCTCCCACCCACATCTACCTCTCCTCCTTCCTCCCACCCACATCCACTCCTCTTCCAACCCACATCCACCCCTCCTCCCTCCTCCCACCCACATCCACCCCTCCTCTCTTCTCCCACCCACATCCACCCCTCCTCCCACCCACATCTACCTCTCCTCCCTCCTCCCACACACATCCACCCCTCCTCCCACCCACATCCACCCCTCCTCCCACCCACATCTACCTCTCCTCCTTCCTCCCACCCACATCCACTCCTCTTCCCACCCACATCCACCCCTCCTCCCCTCCTCCCACCCACATCCACCCCTCCACCCACCCACATCTACCTCTCCTCCTTCCTCCCAACCACATCTACTCCTCTTCCCACCCACATCCACCCCTCCTCCCTTCTCCCACCCACATCCACCCCTCCTCCCACCCACATCCACCCCTCCTCCCACCCACATCCACCCCTCCTCCCACCCACATCCACCCCTCCTCCGACTCACATCCACTCTTCCTCCCACCCACATCCACTCCTCCTCCCACCTACATACACCCCTCCTTCCTCCCCCCACCCACATCAACCCCTCCTCCCTCCTCCCACCCACATCCACCTCTCCTCCCATCCACATCCACCCCTCCTCCCACCCACATAAACCCTTCCTCCCTCCACCCACATCCACCCCTCCTCCCTCCTCCCACCCACATCCACCCCTCCTCCCACCCACATCCACCAATCCTCCCACCCACATACACCCCTCCTCCCTTCTCCCACCCAAATCCATCCCTCCTCCCTCCTCCCACCCACATACACCCCTCCTCCCACCCACATCCACTCCTTCTCCCTCCTCCCACCCACATCCACCCCTCCTCCCTCCTCCCACCCACATCCACCCTTCCTCCCACCCACATCCACCCCTCCTCCCACCCACATCTACCTCTCCTCCTTCCTCCCACCCACATCCACCCCTCCTCCCACCCACATCCACCCCTCCTCCCACCCACATCTACCTCTCCTCCTTCCTCTCACCCACATCCACCCCTCCTCCCACCCACATCCACCCCTCCTCCCACCCACATCTACCTCTCCTCCTTCCTCTCACCCACATCCACCCCTCCTCTCACCCACATCCACCCCTCCTCCCACCCACATCCACCCCTCCTCCCACCCACATCCACCCCTCCTATCTCCCACATCTACCTCTCCTCCCACTCACATCTACCTCTTCTCCTTCCTCCCACCCACTTCCACCCCTCCTCCCACCCACATCCACCCCTCCTCCCACCCACATCTACCTCTCCTCCTTCCTCCCACCCACATCCACCCTTCCTCCCACCCACATCCACCCCTCCTCCTACCCACATCTACCTCTCCTCCTTCCTCCCACCCACATCCACCCCTCCTCTCACTCACATCCACCCCTCCTCCCACCCACATCTACCTCTCCTCCTTCCTCTCACCCACATCCACCCCTCCTCCCACCCACATCCACCCCTCCTCTCACCCACATCCACCCCTCCTCCCACCCACATCCACCCCTCCTCCCACCCACATCCACCCCTCCTCCCTCCCACATCTACCTCTCCTCCCACTCACATCTACCTCTCCTCCTTCCTCCCACCCACTTCCACCCCTCCTCCCACCCACATTTGCCCCTCCTCCCACCCACATCTACCTCTCCTCCTTCCTCCCATCCACTTCCACCCCTCCTCCCACCCACATCTACCTCTCCTCCCACTCACATCTACCTCTCCTCCTTCCTCTCACCCACATCCACCCCTCCTCCCACCCACATCCACCCCTCCTCCCACCCACATCTACCTCTCCTCCTTCCTCTCACCTACATCCACCCCTCCTCCCACCCACATCCACCCCTCCTCCCACCCACATCTACCTCTCCTCCTTCCTCTCACTCACATCCACCCCTCCTCTCACCCACATCCACCCCTCCTCCCACCCACATCCACCCCTCCTCCTACCCACATCCACCCCTCCTCCCTCCCACATCTACCTCTCCTCCCACTCACATCTACCTCTCCTCCTCCCTCCCACCCACATCCACCCCTCCTCCCACCCACATCTACCTCTCCTCCTTCCTCTCACCTACATCCACCCCTCCTCCCACCCACATCCACCCCTCCTCCCACCCACATCTACCTCTCCTCCTTCCTCTCACCCACATCCACCCCTCCTCTCACCCACATCCACCCCTCCTCCCACCCACATCCACCCCTCCTCCCACCCACATCCACCCCTCCTCCCTCCCACATCTACCTCTCCTCCTTCCTCTCACCCACTTCCACCCCTCCTCCCACCCACATCTACCTCTCCTCCTTCCTCTCACCTACATCCACCCCTCCTCCCACCCACATCCACCCCTCCTCCCACCCACATCTACCTCTCCTCCTTCCTCTCACCCACATCCACCCCTCCTCTCACCCACATCCACCCCTCCTCCCACCCACATCCACCCCTCCTCCCACCCACATCCACCCCTCCTCCCACCCACATCCACCCCTCCTCCCACTCACATCTACCTCTCCTCCTTCCTCCCACCCACTTCCACCCCTCCTCCCTCCCACATCTACCTCTCCTCCAACTCACATCTACCTCTCCTCCTTCCTCCCACCCACTTCCACCCCTCCTCCCACCCACATTTGCCAGCACTTGGTGGTGTAGTAGGCAATGCTGAAGGGAGCGATCATGAGGTCCGGAATGAACTGAGAGAAGATGCGGAAGACGATGTCGATGTCCTGTGTGATCCTTTGGTCCCTGAATGAGGTCAGAGTGATGGTGGAATGAGGTCAGAGTGATGGTGGAATGAGGTCAGAGTGATGGTGGAATGAGGTCAGAGTGGTGGTGGAATGAGGTCAGAGTGATGGTGGAATGAGGTCAGAGTGATGGTGGAATGAGATCAGAGTGGTGGTGGAATGAGGTCAGAGTGATGGTGGAATGAGGTCAGAGTGATGGTGGAATGAGGTCAGTTACTAGCTATGCAATCATCATCACCACCACAAATACTCCAAGCATCACTATCATCACCAGCACAAACACGTGGTCGATGGAAGGGTCGAGGACGTTGAGTTTGTAGAAGTTGATGTGCCTCATGTAGCCCTTCTGCACCGCCCTGCTGAGCAACTGTCCATGCAGTCAATCAGTTAAGTGCGCATCAGCCAAAGCAGTCAATGAGAGTGAACTTGAGGGTGTGGTCTTGAAGCTCGCTTGGGTTTACGTCACATCAACAATATTCTCCATTGTATGGTATTGCATTAATGACATGGCATGCATATTTGAAGGCAACCCGAGTACCCAGGTTTGAAACGCGTTACCATTCCTATTGAACACGAAGTTCAGTACAAACGACTAATTGATTGGTCACCTGTCGACTGCGTATGTAGAAGGCCATCCATGTATATTTCTTGAACGCTAACACCTGCGTTTGCAAAAATTAAAAACAAATATTATTAATGTAATATTAATTTTTATTAGTTTGAACATCAATTCTATGATGCCAATGTGACGTCATTTGAGTTCTCAAAGGTGATTGGATACAGACCAGCGCCATGGCAATCACTTTAGCCAGTGAGAGCAGGGTGGTTCTGAAGAAGGCATTCTTATCCTTGTCGACTAATACCTGTTTATTATCATTATTATTAATATCGTCATCATCATAAATATCAAAGCTATAAAATATTCAATTCGTAGTATCTTTGGTACCGAGTAGTGAAGCTTCAACTATTTACTCAGTACCAAGTCGAACACTTCGGGCAGGCCGAAGACGAATTTTGATCACGTGGTATCCGTTCAAAGTAAGTCATCATTAACTTAGCCATTTCTTTTCAAACCGTTTGTAATTTTCTGAAACGGTTTCTTTGGAGTCTGTCTCACATTCAATATGCGGCATTTGGAATTCGAGCATTCAAAAGGAATTACCTTCATATGGGACCGAGCAATTGAAAAGTAAGTTTGAAACAAACTATAGAGAAATTATCGATCTGGAATTCATATATTTAATGCAATCGATGCTCATTAGGACAATGACTTTCTAACTTTTTAAATAACTTATTTCCTTTGTAATAAATTTATGTACTTTTACTCAAAAGTAATAAAAATGGGTTTATTCTCACTAATTTTCACAAAAGACCACTCACAATATTACATTTATGAAACAGCGATGAGTAGCTAGTTAACTAATTAATTTATAACTTATTTATCTAGTTCAATTAAAAATAAAGATAAAAAAACTGAATTAGTAAAATCTTCAAAGTTATCAACCAGCAAAGCAGCAACAATTTGCGACAGTTATCTCAAGATGGGATCGACATTTAGACATCTCACAGTTTGTTCTACCCGATCAAGTGTTAAAATTAAAAAAAGAAATAAAGAAAACAAACCAGTTGAAAATCTGGTTACAAGTCATTATTTCGTAATACCCGACTTTTCTCTATATAATGTATTTATCGAAGGCACTGGCTACGGCACTTGGACTTCAAGAACAATAACTTATTTTTGAGTTCCATTCATTGAAAAGGAACAAAAGTAAAGTGATTTTTTTAAATATAAGATATTTGAATTATTTTAAATTTACAATTATCTTTTGTTTATTGACTACCTATGTTTTTTAAAATCCTTCCCCAACCCTTCCCCTAACTCTTTTATAACTAATAAAACATAAAATATATAATTGATTAAAATATAAATAAAAGATAAATATCCTTTAACAATTTTAGTTCATTTCTCATTAAACAAAAATTTAGAAAAACGTATTGTTCCTGAAGTCCAGGTGCCGCAGTCCTTATTAGAAATATGATCTTAAATAATACAATCTTAAAACGGGATATAAATCTTCTATTGAAGATACTATATACAATAAATATACAAAAGTTTCAAATAGATAATTTCTTTATTTTGTTTCAAACGTAACTTATTTATTTATTGCTTACATATGGAGTATGATTTATACTGTATAAGTTATGCTGTATAAGTTATACTGTATAGGTTATACTGTATAAGTTATACTGTGTAAGTTATACTGTATAAGTTATACTGTATAAGTTATACTGTATAAGTTATACTGTATAAGTTATACTGTATAAGTTATACTGTATAAGTTATACTGTATAGGTTATACTGTATAAGTTATACTGTATAAGTTATACTGTATAAGTTATGTTGTAGGCGTCCTTGAGTCTAGGTAGACAATGGACTTGTGCTGGAGAGAACTTTTCCCAGCTGGTTGTTGTTCGCAGCTGGTTGTTGGTCGCTGTTGGTTGTTAGTCTCCATCTGCTTTTATCTTCAGCAAGCGATTCCCAGGTGCTGACATTGATCTCTGTAGATTTTAGATCGCGCTTGCAGACGTCCTTGTAGTTGCTCTCCAACCTGAGGCAAGCTTGCCGAATAGCACGTCTTTGGGAAGTCGGTCACCATCCATCTGACGTACATGTCCCAACCAGGGCGTAAGCATGGCCAAAATACTATGGAAGGTATGTTGTAGTTCATGCAGCAGACCCCCTTCTCCACTCTTGATGGTGAGTCCATGGGAAAGGCAAAGCCGATACAGCTTGTCTCCATCTGTTTTTATCTTCAGCAAGCCGACGTGCATGTCCCAACCATCAAAGACGTCTTCGACGGAGAAGAGTAGTCATGCTTAAACTGGCTGACGACTTCCAGAGCATAGTTGTTGATAGTGATGTGAGGTCGTTCGGCGTGCTGTGCCATCACCTGTGTTTTCTTGAGACTGATTTTTAAGCTAAACTCATCGCATGCCTTGGAAAACCTGTCGAGCAGTCTTTGCAGTTCTGCTTCAGAGTGGGTGACCAGTGCTGCATCATCCGCAAACAGCATGTCTCTTATCATCACTTTTCGTATTTTGCTTTTTGCCTTCAGACGAGCCAGGTTGAAAAGACTACCGTCTGATCGGGAATGAAGATATACACCTTCTGTTGATGCTCCAAAGGCACGTTTCAGCATAACAGCGAAGAAGATGCCGAAGAGAGTGGGAGTGAGAACACAGCCTTGTTTGACGCCACTGCGGATTTCAAAAGCACTTGATGTCGACCCATCGTACTGCACAGTGCTTTTCAGATTGTCATGAAACGACTTTATCACGCTCAGGAGCTTTGGTGGGCAGCTAATCTTTGCCAGAATGTTGAAGAGTCCATTCCCACTGATAAGATCGAACGCTTTGGTCAGGTCTATGAAAGCTAGGAAAAGGGGTTTGTGTTGTTCTCTGCCTTTTTCTTGCAGTTGTCTGAGTGGGAAGATCATATCTATAGTTGACCTTTCTGCGCGGAACCCAGCTTGTGATTCTAGATACACTCTATCAGCAAGCTCCTATAATCTTTTCAAGACTACACGTGCGAACACTTTGCCCACGAGAGATATTCCTCTGTAGTTGTTGCAATTACTTCTCTCGCCCTTGTTTTTGTATAAAGTGATTATTTTTGCGTCTCTCATGTCCTGAGAAACAGTTCCTTCTTCCCAGCATTGGCATAAAAGACTGTGCAGTTTTTTAAGACTGTGCTTCCGCATTTAATGACTTCTGGTGGTATGCCATCAGACCCTGGAGCTTTCCCTGAAGACAAACTGTCAATAGTCTTCTTTAATTCTATAACACTGGGTTTTTCATCTAGTCCATCATGAGTGGAAGAGTTTCAACTGCGGCAAGGGCTTCATCACTCACGTGATTCTGCTTGGAGTATAGGTCGGAGTAGTATTCTACCCAGCGGTCCATCTGCTTGCACTTATCGTCTATGATTGCACCAGTGGCAGACATAAGTGGGGTTATGGTTTTCATAGTGCGACCTGTGGCTTTTTTAATGCCGTCGTACATGTCCTTGATGTCTCCAGTATCGGATGATTGTTGAATCTATCGGCATAGCTGAAGCCAGTAGTCATTAGCGCATTTTCTCGCTATTTTCTCCACTGCACTTTTGGAGGATCTGTACTCCTGTACTCTTTTGGCTGGGATGTAGCTTGTACTCCAGATGAGTTCTGCGGCGTTCTTCTATAGTTGAAGTGAGTGTGAAGGAGTGGGCTTTAAACCAATCGCTGTTTTTGTTCTGCCTCTTTCCAAGACTGGAGGCAGCCTTGTAAACCGTTTCTCTTAATTAAAGTCACCCAGCAGTATCAGTTGATAACTGCATGCTTTCGGGCATCACTGATCATCTGGAGGTCTTGAGATAGCCCTGGTGTGAGTGTTTTCGCATTCCAGGTGCTCAGTTTTAAAGCAGGTGTTTTTGTTTTGTTTTTCTTGTTTACGGGAATATAATAAGTCTGCTTGTCGAGTGTTGCAGCACTCTGAGCTCATACGCACCCAGTAGGGCAGGCAAACTGTGATGGAACAACACCTATTTGACTGGGGGCTGCCCAGCTTAAAGCGGGCGATAGTTGTAAACAAGACATGGCGATCTCTCCCACCGTCGGAAGTAATCCCTGGCGCCATATGAAACATATGACTTATAACCGGTAACTGCTACTTCCCGTGTTTTTTAAACGCTTTCAGCGAAGCTGGAGTGACCTCTCCAGGGCGTAAGCTTGGGTAAAATACTCTGGAAGGTGAGTTGTAGCCCATGCAGCAGACCCCCCCTCTCCACGCTTGATGGTGAGTCCAAGGGAAAGGCAAAGCCGATACATCTTGGAGCCATCAGCGTCACAGGAGTTGCTGGAATGACTTTGTGAGCAGTTAAACCGCCTCCGCACTTGAAATGAAGGTTGACTTCCTTAGCCTTAAATTAGCTAAAACCTAACCTGCAAGGCAGCAGGACCGTAACCCTGGCAGGGAGACTGAAGGGGTAATAGCACTTGTCTAAGGTGCCTGCCTGGACTAGTGGTAGAGCGGGGATATCATACTTTACCGTCCAGGTAAGACACCTGTCCACTTCTCCTGGGTTGTTCGTTGACACTAAAAATGTGTTCATCCGCCCTTTATCAGTTTATGATCTCCGTGCTGTTGGGTAACCCAGATACCCTCCACACCAAAAAGTCCGATTCATCGTAACAAGATGGTGGGGTGGTCAGTTTAGTCGCCGACCACCCCACCACGACACAGGTTGTACTAAGTTACGTAGTTAACAGAACCTGACCTGACCTGAAGTATAAGTTATACTGTATATCGTTAAGGGCGTTTACAAGCTGGGCATGCCGAATCCCGAATGAGAAAAACCTCTAAAACTGCCGCTTATTCTTTTCAATGTTTATAGATTTGGAAATCTGTTCGTACTTGACCGCACGTTTACGCCCTCATTCGCATACGGTCGAATAAATGCAATTTCATATTCGTCTTTAGCCAAAATAAATTCATCAGAATCAATCAATTTTATTTCAATGTCTAAAATGATGTGCTGTTTGTAATTTTCAAGCCTAATTATTAATATGAATATTTATCGTTGAGATGGTGGAGCGTTAATTATTAACGGTTAATACCTTGTAATAGCTGCTCGAGATCAAACCAACGAAGTTTCCTAAGACTTTTTCTGTGTTCAAAGTTTACATTTTTATCCAGCAGTCATTCAATCTTTATTTTATGAAATTAACTTTTTGATTTTGCAAAATAAACTTATTGAATTTTATTTAATTTACTACTTAAATTGTTAAATGTAGTCGTTAACGCTGTGTCCAAGACAAATCTCAAGCACTTCAACTTGAAAGTGCTTCTCAGATTAGATTTGGGCAAAATCGATGTTTAATCTCTCAAAAATGCATTGAGATCATTGTTCGCACTTCTACAATGATTTATCAGGCGAGTATGTTTAAAGGGGTAAATATGAAACGACACAGGAAGATATCATCGTTTTAAAATATAGTGAAACAACGGCCATTTTTAAGTTTAGGCTTACCAAGTAAATGTAAATATTTTTTATTAAATATTTAAAATGTATTTATCATTTAAATAGGTATTTATCATTTAAATATGTATTTATCATTTAAATATGTATTTATCATTTAAATATGTATTTATCATTTAAATATGTATTTATCATTTAAATATATATTTATCATTTAAATATGTATTTATCATTTAAATATGTATTTATCATTTAAATATGTATTTATCATTTAAATATGTATTTATCATTTAAATATGTATTTATCATTTAAATATGTATTTATCATTTAAATATGTATTTATCATTTAAATATGTATTTATCATTTAAATATGTATTTATCATTTAAATATGTATTTATCATTTAAATATGTATTTATCATTTAAATATGTATTTATCATTTAAATATGTATTTATCATTTAAATATGTATTTATCATTTAAATATGTATTTATCATTTAAATATGTATTTATCATTTAAATATGTATTTATCATTTAAATATGTATTTATCATTTAAATATGTATTTATCATTTAAATATGTATTTATCATTTAAATATGTATTTATCATTTAAATATGTATTTATCATTTAAATATGTATTTATAATTTAAATATGTATTTATCATTTAAATATGTATTTATAATTTAAATATGTATTTATCATTTAAATATGTATTTATCATTTAAATATGTATTTATCATTTAAATATGTATTTCTCATTTAAATATGTATTCATCATTTAAATATGTATTTCTCATTTAAATATGTATTTCTCATTTAAATATGTATTTCTCATTTAAATATGTATTTATCATTTAAATATGTATTTATCATTTAAATATGTATTTATCATTTAAATATGTATTTATCATTTAAATATGTATTTATCATTTAAATATGTATTTATCATTTAAATATGTATTTATCATTTAAATATGTATTTATCATTTAAATATGTATTTATCATTTAAATATGTATTTATCATTTAAATATGTATTTATCATTTAAATATGTATTTATCATTTAAATATGTATTTATCATTTAAATATGTATTTATCATTTAAATATGTATTTATCATTTAAATATGTATTTATCATTTAAATATGTATTTATCATTTAAATATGTATTTATCATTTAAATATGTATTTATCATTTAAATATGTATTTATCATTTAAATATGTATTTATCATTTAAATATGTATTTATCATTTAAATATGTATTTATCATTTAAATATGTGTTTACTTTATTAAACACAATGAATTTATATAATATATCATTAAAAAATAGGTAGCCCAATTAATATCATATTAGTAATATATTATATTATAGGTAGTGTCAACCGACCCGAGTGTTCTATAAATAGAACTGCGATAAGAAGGTTAGCTATTTATAATTTAAAGAAATTAGTTATTTAAATTTTTTTAAATTTGTTTTTAAAAAAACATTTTATTTTTAAATAAATTAAATATTTTACTTATTTTTTAAACAAATATTTTGATGCACGGTTAGAGTTAGAGGTTAGGGTTGAATCTACGTGGGTAACTATATATAACCACTTCACAAGCTTCTATGCCTATGTTGGAGAGAAGGTAGAGTTCCACAGAACATGCGCAATGCCAAGATTGTCACCCTGTATAAGAACAAGGGCGACCGCAGCGACTGCAACAACTACAGGAGCATCTCACTGCTTAGCGTCGTTGGTAAAGCTTTCGCACGCGTTGTCCTCAACCGTCTCCAAGTCCTAGCAAGTCGCGTGTATCCTGAATCGCAATGCGGCTTCAGATCAGGAAGATCCACAGTCGACATGATCTTCTCCGTGCGTCAGCTCCAGGAAAAGTGCAAAGAGCAGCGGATGCCGCTGTATATCGCCTTTATCGACCTAAATAAGGCATTCGACCTTGTAAGCAGGAACGGCCTATTTCGGCTACTCAAGAAGATCGGCTGTCCACCTCGGCTGCTAAACATTACAACTTCTTATCACGAAAACACGCAAGGTGTGGTCAGCTACGATGGGGAGACCTCGGGACCCTTCACAATCAAGAGTGAGGTCAAACAGGGTTGTGTGCTAGCGCCTACCTTATTCGGTATCTTCTTCTCGATGCTGTTGAACTTTGCATTTAAAGAGTCTGCCGAAGGTGTCCATTTACACACCAGAAGTGACGGGAAACTGCTGAACACGGCACGTCTAAGAGCAAAGACGAAAATTCGCACTGTCCTCATCAGAGACATGCTGTTCGCTGATGATGCGGCCCTGGTGTCACACACGGAGGAACACCTTCAGCAGCTGATGAATCGCTTTGCTCAGGCTTGCAGGGAATTCGGTCTGACCATCAGTATCAAGAAAACCAACATCATGGGTCAAGAGATTTCTGTTCCACCCTCAATCACAATCGACAATCAGGTGCTGGAGGCCACTGACAAGTTCACATACTTGGGTTCCGTCATTACTAGCAGCCTATCCTTCGACATTGAGATTGATAAGAGGCTCGCCAAAGCAGCCAGCGTCATGGTCAGATTGAGCAAACGTGTATGGACCAACAACCAACTGACACGAAACACCAAGCTCAAAGTGTACCAGGCATGCGTTCTCAGCACTCTGTTGTATGGCAGCGAAACCTGGACCACCTATGCCAGGCAAGAAGATCGTCTCGAAAGATTTCATCTTCGCTGTCTCCGACGCATCCTTGGCATAACATGGCAAGACAAAGTCACCAACACAGCCGTACTCAATCAAGCCAACTCATTCAGCATACACCTCCTTCTATGCCAAAGACGTTTACGCTGGCTGGGTCACGTACGTAGAATGGAAGAAGGTCGCATACCCAAGGACATCCTCTATGGCGAGCTGGCTACAGGACAACGTCCAGTTGGTCGCCCGCAACTACGCTTCAAAGACGTCTGCAAACGCGACCTCAGACTTACGGGTATCGACCCTGGCAGATGGGAAGAGCTAGCAGATGACCGGAGGGGCTGGCGCCAGACTGTCCACAAAGGCATCAAAAAGGGCGAGGAAGAACGCAGGCAACATCTAGAATCCCGAAGGCAAAGAAGAAAGATGAGGCAGCAGAATCAGGCTCTCGATCCTCCATCCGACTTCACCTGCAGCCGCTGCAGCAGAGACTGTCGATCCAGGATCGGTCTGCTGAGCCACTCTAGAAGCTGCCACCTAAGAACACATCAGAGCGCTATCATCATCTCACGAGATGGATGAATGCCCAACAACAACAACTATATCGCATTTAACCTCCCGTAAACTTAAAATGTTTTCAATAATAATAATAATGATATTTAAATATTTAAATTAAATTCTAAACACTTGAAAATACTAAATAAAATGATATATTTTCATAATTCATTAAGAAGTGTCTTACTTATTTTTTACCTAACCTAATAAGTTAGCTATGAATAGAAATGCAGTAATTACTGACGGTACTTAATACCGTGAAATTCAAGATTTTTCGGACACCCATAATGTTCAGACACTATCATTTTCTTACAAATAATTTTTTTTATCCTTAGTTCGGAAATATATTTTAAAAACTATAATCTCTATAGTGGTAACTGCGGAAAAAACATAATTCTCGTAACTGAATTTCAATTATATCATGAATGATTTAGTTTACTGAGAATCAAAAATAATAGCGAAAAACTTCAAAATTTTTTATTTTTTTATATATAATTATTTGAAAAACACAATTAATTTGTTAATTTAGAGAACAATTATTTAAAGGTGTGCGAATATATTGGTATTTTACATGTTATAATTTTTAATATTTTTTATTATAAACAATTTTTATCCACCTTTAAACACCAATCGAAAATAATAAAGTTGGCGTCCGCATGGGTCGAATCGACCCATCGTATATTTTAACGATGTTTTTACAAAAAAATATTTTTTGAGTTATAATGATTTTTATAAAATTTTCATATATTTGTATAAATAATTATCAGAAATTACTTTTTTAAAAAGATGTCACTATCTTAATAGTGCTTTATAGTAGAGACGAACCATTACAGGCATTGTGGTCAAAGACTGTTGTTTGTGTATTAACTAATTAATATCACGAAATATATGTGAATTAATATCTTAATGTCTAAGATTTGAATTTTTTTAATTAATATCAGAAGTTTTTGAAGTTAAAAAAAAAAGTTTGCTCCAATGGGCGCTGATCATGACATGTGGCAATAAAAACTATAAAATTCCACATGAATATGTGAGGGTGGATAAAAGGTTTGTACCATTTTGAAGACGTTTCAGTTTAGGACAGTACATGCCATCTAAATCGGGAAAATATTACTTCAAATTTGGTGCCTTTGTGATGCCAAAACGGGGTATTGTTTGAAAATGAAGGCTTTTGTTTAGCATCCATCATTGACAGCACGGCGCTCAGTTGTTACCGTTTTGAATTTTGTATTGCTGGACGGCTTGACGGGTTTTTATGAGTGGACAAGTTTTTTTATTACATTTCGTTTTATATAAGCTCTTTTGTTTCCTAATTTCCACTTAATTATGCACTATAGGGATTGTTAATAGAACTCTCTCCTTCCGCCAAACTTCCTGAAAGAAGTGTAAGACGTAGGCCTTTTTTACAGATCTTAGACCATACATTTATTAGAAATTATAAAAAAATGAAAAACTTATCCTTTCTAACCTTAATCCTAACCTAGTCAAAACTACTAATACACAATTGAATTATAAATTAAACTCTATTATTAATGAAAAATCTTTTAAATTCACATATAAAAATTCTGATAATAATAATAAAAAAATATTATAATAATGATAATAATAATAAAGTTAACTTCAATAATATTATCTCTAAATATACTAATCTAAAGTTTGGCCTCCTAAACACAAGATCACTTAATAATAAGTCACTCTATATCTCTGATCTAATTACTTCTAACTCTTTAGACTTTTTCATTTTAACTGAAACTTGGCATGAATCTGCTTCACCACCCTCCATTATTGCTTTAATCTCCTATTGGTTTTTCCTTTGTTGAACTTTCTCGGCCTCCAACTAACCCTCTTTCTCCTCGACACTCTTCATATGGTGGTATCTGTATTTTACTTGAATCCTCATATTCTATCTCTGTTGACTCTTCTGTTCACTTTTCATCCTTTGAATGTCTTTTTACTACTGTAAAACTTTCTTCTTTTAAATTTAGTTTAGCTGCTATCTATAGACCTCCTAACAGTTCCTTACCTCAATTTTTAGATGATTTTCATAATCTCTCTGAATTCCTTTATTCTTTATCTTGTCCATTTTTTATTCTTGGAGACTTTAATATCTCTTCTAATAAACCTTCTGACTTTTATGTTGCTAAGTATCTTGACATTCTTTTTCTTTAATTTATCTCAAAACTGTAATGTTACTACTCATGCACATGGTAATTCTCTTGACTTTGTAAGTTCTTCTAATTATAATAAAATTAATGATTTAAAATCTATTCCACTCCACTTTACTGACCACTACTTTATATCTTTTAAACTATCCCTTGCCCAGCCTTTCTCTAACTTCCCCTCTTATATTATTAAGCGCTCTTGGTCTAATTTTGATAAAATAAATTTTACTAAATTCACAACACAATACTTTATTTGCAAGCAAATGAGATCAGAAGCAATTACTTGCTTGTATAACCTCCTTGTAAATAAAAAGAAACATGAACTTCTTAACTAAATTTGAGAGTTGAAATAATTTTTAATAATGAGAAATGTTTTCAATGATTAAATAATAAAAAAATTAAAATAGGGTTAAAGTGAATATGATTAGACTTAACTAAGTTGAATAATGTTGAATAAGTTGAGTTAAATGCTTTCTTTCTTCTGACTTCGATTCTAAAACATTTGCTGATGTGGATAGTTTTATGGATAATTTCAATCTTACTCTATCTTCCCTTTTAGATATTTTTGCTCCATTCAAAACTTTCCGGTATCGTCTCTCCTCTAAGAAATCTCCGTGGTATGATTGCGAGTGCATGACTTTTAAGCGACTAGTTCGCAAGTATGAACGAACTTATCGATCTACTATCTCTGTATCCTGTTTGAATAAATGGCAAAATAGTTTCTCTTCTTATCGCACTCTCCTTTTAAATAAACACTTTTCGTTTTTAAGAAACTCTATTATCTCTTCCTCCAATTCTAAAAATAGGTGGTCTTCCATATCTAAACTTTTACATAAAAGCTCTCCTCCATCTTTCTCTCCTGATGACTATCTTGAATTTCTAACTAATAAAATATCTAATATTAGATCTTCGTCTAATAATAGGCCTACACCATCTTTTACAAAGTTCACTTCTGAATCATTATCATCCTTTTCTCCTGTCACATTGGACCATCTTACAAATATAATTAATTCTATGTCTCCCACTTCTTGCTCTCTAGATCTTATTCCTACAACCATTTTTAAAGAACTCTCCTTTTTGTTCTATCCTATTGTTTTAGATTTGGTTAACTTATCTTTGTCTACATCTAAATTTCCTTCTGCACTCAAATCTTCATTTATTATTCCTACAATCAAGAACCCTTCTCTTGATCCGGCATCCTTATCCAGTTATAGACCTGTATCTAACCTTTCCTTTCTTTCTAAAATCATCGAAAAAGTTACTTCTCAACAATTAATCTTCTATCTAGAAAAATACTCACTACTTCTTTCTTCTCAATCTGGTTTTAGAATTGGCCCCTCCACTGAAACTGCTTTACTTAAACTCTATAATGACCTTATTTTAACACCTGATTCTAATGCATCAACTCTTCTTCTATGCCTTGATTTTTCATCGGCTTTTGATACTGTTGACCATACCCTTTTACTAAATATTTTAGATTCTTCCTTTAATATTTCTGGACCCTTAACTGGCTTAAATCATATCTCTCTGAGCGAACTTCTTATGTATCAATAGAATCTTCTCGTTCTTCATCTGTTTCTTTATCTTATGGTGTTCCACAGGGCTCAATCCTTGGACACTTACTTTTTATTCTTTATACCTCGGAACTACCTAATATTATTTTTTCATCTTCCTTAGATAGTCAAATTTATGATGATGAATCCTATATTTACACATCTTTCTCTTGACCTTGCTGTTTATAAAATAACTCTGTCTTCAATCTGTAATTTCTTGGGCTTCATCTATGCTTCTCAAGCTAAACCTTGACAAATTTGAAATCATCTAATTCAATAAAAAATCAAAATCTTTACTATCCCTTCCTTCTTGAGTTTTTCCTCCCCCTTCCCCATTATCTCTAAACCCTTCATCTTCCATTCGTAGCCTTGGTTTCATCTTCTATACGTAGGTTTTATCTTCGATTTTAACCTGTCTTTAGCTCCTCAAATTCTATCTGTTTCTAAATCTTGTTATTTTCACATACTTCGTATTAAACAGCTTCTTCCTTTTCTCGATAATCCTACTTTGCAACTTCTTGTATCTTCTCTAGTTCCCTCCAGGATTGATCATTGCAACTCTCTTTACTATGGCCTCGCTGATACTACTTTAGCTCCTCTAAATAAAGTCTTTAATTGTGCTGCTCGTCTTGTTGCTCGTGCTCTTAAATTTTCTCATATTTCTCCTTATCTTCGTTTTTTACATTGGTTACCTTTGAGATCTAGAGTGACTTTTAAAATATGCCTAAATATGTTTAATTTCATAAATTTACTGCTCCAATTTATTTTATAAATCTAATTAAACAACCCTCTAAATCTGGTCTAAGATCCTCGACCTTTAAGCGTTCTTTTCGTATTTCAGTTAAACACTCATTTGCTCAACGTTCTTTTTCTTACTGTGGTCCTCTTTTATGGAATTCTTTCCCATCTTCTCTAACTTCAACTAAGTCACTCATAGCTTTCGGTCGTGGCCAGAAGACGTATTTTTTCAGAACGTGATGGCTGAGCGCTTTTGTTCACTTAGTAAAGGGCGGCATCCAAATAATAAGTGATTGATTTTTTTATTGAAACGGCAGTTTTTTAAATTTAAATTTAAATTTTTTAAACATTTTTGTACGATTTGCAAAGGGCGCTATACAAATAATTAGTGATTGATTTAATGATTACGGGGGCGAGCCAAATCGAAAATGTTGGAATGGCTGCTGTAATCAACCTGATAGAATATCTGGATGCTTGACTAACAGTTGTTACGAATAATTTTTTACTTTACTAGAATGGCTCCGTGAAATGCAAATAGCTGCATTGGATTAGTGAGAACGGTATGGATAAATCTTCGAGTATTACCCAAAGTTACAGAGAAAAAAAAACTAGTTAGTGTCACTTCATGTGTATGGCATATATCAGAAGAAAACAAACATTTCGTTAGGCAAAACTTTTTTTAAACATATGATAGAAGTTTCAGCATTCAATATTTTCATCTTCTGGCGTGAATTTGAGCGTAAAAAAGTGAAAAAAGCAGCTTTTTAAAATTTAAGGGGCAGAGTATATGAAAAAATATGATGATAAAAGCAATATAAAAATTCTTCCTAATCACCCAGTATTTTTAAACTCATCAGTCAAGACAGGTAGTCGTTTGTACTGCATAAAATGCATTCAAAATAAAACTGTCGTTGTCGAAAATGTCCATTATGTATTAATTTTGCTAACTATGAATAAATGAACTGCTTATTTTGTGATTATGAAAAAATGTACCCAAAATACTTAACTTAAGCTATTTAATTCGTGTTATTAATTTCATGGGTCGTTACGTGAACGTTACTAAAAATTTAGAATGCTCTAAAGCCGAAACTATAAATGATATTTAAGATCTGAAAAGTGTGTAAGATTGTCAATAAAAATTAGACAAAGTCATGAATTACAACAAAATAACTTCACAAGTAAAAACACAGTGAGCAATTGAATAATGGTATGGGTCGAATCGAATGTATATAAAAAATGTAAAAAATTATTACTACTCAATATAATCTTTTTTTAATTAAATCATTTTAAATAGAAATAAAATATTAAAAAACCTATGACGACGATGAGCATGAGGAAGAAGAAGATGAGAGTGGTGATCGAGAAGAACCTCTGAAAAACTATTCTCAACTGACGAGAAAAACGCCGGAAAAATAAGAAGTTGAAGGAGAACCTGCAAGTTGAGAGTTTAACCCGTATTTGCTCAGTGTTCCAATGTTGGAACATCAAGAAAAAAATTAACAGAAAATTAAAAAATCAGTGAATCTTTAATTTGTAAATTGAAATTTGTTTACAAATAAATTAACTACAATATGGCTTTAATAGTTTGTTGATTATCTTAACATTCTATTTTTAGTGATTTTTTTCCCAATTTAAGAAAAGGAAAAAAAAATTTGAAAAATAATTACTAAAATTTTCAAACTTTTTGTATTTTGTTTTTTTTTCTCCATTTTTTCAATAACTTACCTTTCCTTCATACATAATTAAAACTTTCTCATCAATTTCTAGTCTACTTATCCTTAAGTGTAAATAAATAATGAATGTTCCATTATTGGAACAGTGAGCATGAATGGGGGTGTCAAATTTTACTATACGTTTTTAAATATTAATTTTATTCGTTGTGCGAAATTTAAAAAAATGAGAGTTTTATTTATCGAAGTTAAACTTTAATTGTTTCGCTAAATCGACAATTTGTAGAAAAGGCTTTCTTGAAAGCATTAGTGTTGATGAAATCATGGCAGTACTCATTATGGAAAAATGTGGCAAATTTATGAGAAATAAGCCAATAAGGTTTGGTGTCTTCGCAACCGTCTTGGTTATTCAATTCAATATGAGCCCTACCAGAGAACAATAGGTCCAGTATATGACAAAGAGTTGGGTTTTGGTGCCAGCGTTGTTTTGATTTTAGTACGCTTTTAAATTTGGTGAAAGAGCGCTATAGAAATTAATTTGATTGTTTGAAAACTACCTAATTTTTTTTGGAGATAGATTTTTCAGCTCACAGAAGCTAAGTGATGAACTTCAACGAGGAGGTTATGGATACTGTGGGACAGTAAAGTCCAACAGAATATGAGAATGTCTAGTCATGCTAAAACTTAGCATTTAAAAAAACTTTTAGGGGTTCTTTTGATGTCATCATTCAACTTTATCCCACTCATCACTCACCCAACAAGAGTTACTTCATATTCCAGCACGCTTATCGACAATATATACACAAATAACCTACAACTACACAAGTCTAATATTTTGTCAAATGATTTATCCGACCACTATCCTATTTGCACCTTTTCGAAACTACAATTTAAACAAAAATCTTTCACCCCACAAAATAATTTCGTATTTTCAGATAGGAATATTTTCAAATTAAATAGTTTTTTGCTATCACATGATTGGAGCAAGGTTTTGTCTTCTGACGACATAGATTTTGTCACAAAACACTTCATCGAAACAATACAAAGTGGTCTAACTACTCATTGTCAACATAATAACAGACATAATACTTGCTTGCGTAAACAAGCTTGGCTGACAAAAGCTCTTTTAGTTTCTTCAAAACACAAAAACAAGTTGTATAAAAAATGTATTATCTCTCCAACTGATCTCAATATAACTACTTATAAAACTTATAAAAACTTATTTCATTCTCTTTGCAGAATTTCTAAAAATAAATACAATAAAGAAGAATTCATTAAGCATAAAAATAATATTAAGAAAACATGGGATTTAATAAAATATCATTTAAATAACTACAATAAACAAAATAATATTACATTGAAAATTAACAATGAAATAATTACGGACAAATCTTCTATCGCAACTATTTTTAATAGTCAGTTTGCTGCTTTTTCTGAAAACAAAAATAATCATATTACAAAATCATATCTGAATAAAAGTCCACAAAATTCTTTTTTTCTCTTAGAAACAGATTTAATTGAAATAAGCTCTATCATTAAAACCATTTCAAATACATCTAGCTGTGGCGATGACCAAATTTCTAACAAACTTTTAAAGAAAATTTCACCAAATATATTAATTCCACTTACACATCTAATTAACGTATCTCTTAAAACAGGTTCATTTCCTTCTCTTTTTAAATTATCCAAAATTATTCCAATACATAAAAATGGTTTAGAAAATGATTCGAACAATTATAGACCCATATCACTATTATCTTCTATATCAAAAATTTTAGAAAAAATTGTTTTTAATCGACTTAATAATTTCATGGAAAACGAAAATATTCTATCACCTAGCCAATACGGTTTCACAAAAGGCAGTTCTACGGAACTAGCCATTTTGGATGTTGTGCATCATGTTGCTACTGGTATTGATTCTCGCTTACACACTTTAGGTATTTTCATTGATTTTTCAAAGGCATTTGATACCATTAACCATTCTATCTTGCTTGATAAATTATTTCACTATGGAATACGTGGAACATGTCACAAATGGTTCTATGAATATTTAAGAAATCGTTCCCAATATGTATACATTGATGGTGTAACATCTAACACACTAAAGATTAACACTGGTGTACCACAAGGATCTATTTTAGGACCTTTGTTATTTAACATTTATGTTAATGATTTAATGAATCTTTCCGAAATTGCCAAATTTGTCCTTTACGCTGACGACACTACAGTATTGTTCCAAGACAAAAATGTTAATAATCTTATTTTAAAAACAAATACTTTTCTTAATTTGCTACATCAATGGACAATTGACAACCAACTCAAAATCAACTATGCAAAAACATGCAGCATTCTTTTTGGCCCTAAAATAAAAACAAACATTATTAATTATACACTTACAATTGATTCTTATATTATAGAGAGAGTCGATTATACAAAATTCTTAGGTATTTATATAACCAGTAATCTTTCTTGGAATGAACATATAATGTATATATCAAAAAAACTTTCAAAAAATATTGGTATTTTACATAAACTTAAACACAATTTACCATCTCATATAATTAAGTTACTCTATTCTACTTTAATTCTACCTTACTTGACCTATTGTCTCCCTTTATGGGGACTTGCTTGCAAAACTCATTTACATCCTTTAAATGTTATACAAAATAATTTTCTTAGAGTCCTGTTTAAATTACACTCTCATGACCACATATCTCATCTGTATCTTCCAGCTCAAATTTTAACAATCAATCAGTTATACATCTTTAAAACCTATATTCTTTTTCATAAACTTATAATAAAAAACACATCTTCCTATTTTACACATTTAATACATTCCTTCACATCCAACTGCACACGAACATTGAGAACTAAGTCTGACTATTACTTACAAACTCCAAGAACCAATTTCTATCTTAATAGTCCAATCTATGCAGGGCTCCAACTCTGGAACAGATTGCCATTGAATTTGAAAAATATACAGCAAACCCTTAATTTTAAGAAAATAATAAAACCACTTATAATTTCCAATCACTTTAATTAATTTCTTTTGTAAATCAATGAAAACATTTGTTATTATTAACAATTCTTTTAATTTGTGAATTTAATTAAGAAGTTCATGTATTATTTTATTTTTTCTAGGAGGTCATACAAGCATTTATTTGCTTCGATTTCTGAATTTATTTGCTTGCAAATAAACGAATTGTTGTTGTTGTTAAAAACTGGAAAAAGCACCCAATAACAAGAGATTAATTTGGAATGATAACTCTCTAGTGTAAATCATAAGAAATGTCAAGGGCATTTTTCCAGTTGTTACATGTTATCGATAGGTATCAACAGAGAAGAAAAAACTTCCTGTTGATATGCCACTCTTCCCTAGATAATGGAAGGCCCAAAAGTGGCAAGCCTGTGGAAAGTCGAGTACCAAGCCTATTAGGTTCAATATTCTAGAACATTATTTAATTTACCAGTTGCGCTCTTTCTAAAAAGAACACAGCTAGAATATGTGAAAAATGCTTAAAAACCTTTCATACAAAATATACTAGTTTTAATTTTTTTTTTACATTTTAATTTTTATCTTTTTTTTGTTTTGATATTCAATGGATAAAAATAATTTAATAAAAAAATTTTTTTTTAATGTTTTGATAACAAAACATTTAATTCAATGTTAAATTTGACTCCTGCTCAGTCTTCCATTATTCAATGATTATTGGAACATTTATATTTTTTTTATAGTCAGAACATTTTTCCCAATATTAATTTTTTTCTTTTTCAATCAATTGATTGTATTGGCAAAAATAAATTGTAAAAATAAATGAAATTAAATATTTGAGCTAAAATGGGTTAAATAAGTTTCAAAAGATGTGGAAATATTAAAATTTTGACAATAAGATGCACCCACATCCAAAGAAAATGTTATGAAAATTATAAAATTGAAGAACTTTTTCAACGTCTACCTCAGCATTTTGAGTTGTGGATACTTCCGATCCTCTCAGTATTTCGCAATCCTTTGCAAATTTCATAAATAAATAATTTAATAATTTAATTTATATTTCTCTGAAAAAATTTCTGTTATTTTATATTTTTAAAAATTAAAAATAGTCGGGCAAAGACACAGCTGATAGGAAACTATTTGTTTTATACTATAAAATTTAAAGAAATTAGATTCTTTTTTAACCAATTTGAATGTTGAAGCACTTTTTGTTTGCGTAACTACTTGAATTGATAACTAACATTAAAATTTATAATATTGAGTATATTTCTTACAATATTTTTAATTTTATTTAATTTAGTTTGATTTTTAAACTTATTTCACCTTTGAAACCATTTGTAAACAAAACCAAATTATCCTGTCTGCTACCTTCAATTAATAAATAATTATTAATTGTAGAAAACTTTCTTTTTTATCTAATCAATTAAACCTATTAATAATTTGAAATTTTTTCCACAAAAATTGTCTGATAAATTCTAATTATAATTCCGGGTAAAACGAAAATTCACTATAAATTCACTATTTTAAAATAAGATATCAAAATTAATTCAAAATAAAGTTTTTTTCAAGTCGATCTCAAATTAAATAAGGTAATAAAATACAAAAAAAAACTCAAATAGGTCTTCAAATTTCTAAATATCAGAAAGAGAAAATGGTGAACAAGACTGGGGCTGCTCGTCTGCGCCACGACTACATGAGGATCAAGCAAGACCCCGTTCCCTACATCGAAGCTGAGCCTCAACCCTCCAACATTCATATTTGGTAATGGGGCTATAATATAAAATAGTTAGTTTACAATTTTAATATATTATTAAGATATCTAACTACTATTAATATTGATGTATTTTTTTTTAATAAACAAATAAAATTATACTCGTATTCGTTGCCAATTAATGTGCTAAAAAAGAATGAATACTGAAGTAAATCTTGAATGCATATTTAAAACCCATTTGTCGTCGTCTGCACCACAGGCACTATGTGGTGAAGGGCCCCGAGGATTCTGTCTATGCAGGTTACTTCATTCAATCAACCATTAGAGAAATTGCATTTCAGCAATAATAATTATAATAATATTGTCTTATTATCATTATTATGGTAAGAAAGATTTCAATTCAGCAATAAATATTATCATAAAATACCAATATATTCCCACTTTCAAATACTTTAGAATACCAGTATATTACACTGGCCAAGAAGTGTTTACTTTAATAAAAATAATAATAATCATAATGATGATGGTGGTGATGGTGATCAGGGATCGCGCTAGGGAAACCTTTTTGAGACCAACTTTTTTTTAAATCTCATGTATAATGCGCACTTTTATATTCGATTTAACTCACCTCAAATGAGCACCTAGGCGGCTTCAAATCAATTGAACCTTCACACAGAAAATGTTTTCTTCGTTTTATAATTATTCTATTTGTTTTACTTGTTTCAAAGTGAGCGTTAAATTTACTTTTAAGACAATGAAGAAAATATTTTTCTTAAATCTTTTTGATCTAAGGCGACTTTAATGACCTAATGGTATTACAAAGTATGCTATACAGTATAAGTATGTTGGATTATATAGATTGATCGAGTCTGCACATGAATGACCGGATTAAAACACGAGACTAACTTTGATTGGCTCAACTTTTCAATAGCAACTTCAACCCGACTTCTTCAGACTAAGAAGCATCTAAAAATGTCACAATGACATTTGGAAAAATAACAAAATTCATTGGGCCAATCAGGATATTTTGAAGCAAATTTTGAAAAAGTGAGGCCGTTTGCCCTGGTGGCCTTCGACAGCGCGATCCCTGGGTGATGATGATGGTGATGGTGATGCACTGGAATGCAGGGGGCTTGTACCACGGAAAGATGATCTTCCCTGCGGACTTCCCCTTCAAGCCGCCCTCCATCCTCATGCTCACACCCAACGGACGCTTCGACGTCAACACCAGGTATTCCTCCTCTTTCTTGTACGCCCTATACACCGCACTCACACTAGGGATCATAAAAGCTGAATAACTTTTGAACCGATTGGAATATTGAACAAATAAAAACAGATTTACATTCTGCAAATCAAAATCTATTAAATGTATATTACTTTTTTTAAATTGACAATTGTAAAAAATCCGTGGTGGTTGCTAACTATGGACCATACATTTTAGTTTTTGATTTTTTCTTTATTTTTTTCATTTAAATGTCTTATGTTAATACTATGAATAAATAAAATTATTTAACAAAACTACATTTTTTAAAGATTTTTATGTGTAAAAGCCTTCTTTATAATTGGTTTTTGTAGTTTTTTGCACGCCTATTTACAGTGGCGCAACCAGGGGGGGGCTGGGGGTTAGGGTTAGGGTTTTTGAAGGGTCTCGCATTTTTTCGAAAAACGTTGAGTTTTTTTGGTTGGGGGGGGGGGGGGGTAATTAATTTTTCTATATGCCATAGGACAATGATATTTTCTCTAGATGGCCATCGGGTCTTAGTTTCACGAAAGATTTCATATATCAACACAGAATATAGAGATCCCACCAAAATAACACTAATATGTCATAAATTCTGAAAATAAATAGAGCACCACTAGACCTTAACTACACTTTTAAATCTTTACATATGTAAATTTTTCTAGCCATGACACAGTATACAAAGAACAACGCAGATAGACAAAATAACTCCCAAGCTTTCAAAATTAATGGAAAAGAAGCTGAAACTGTGCAAAGACAGCTAAAAATCACATCATCAAGTTTACGTGCGGATCAGTCTGATCTCATTGCATGTATCGAACTGCAAAAGCTCTTTTGAGCCACAAGCATTCAGCCCGAGTTGCACTATATGTTCGATGTTGCTCTGACTCATAAGTTTATAAAATTAAAATTAAAAGTTACTTCATAAGATGCAGAAAGAGCCTTTTCGAAACTTCGGCTTATTAAAATTCATCTTAGGACGACTGTATCTGCTCGTCGTTTGCCAAGCTTAATTGAGAATATCTGCTACCAATACCGCTACTGCACTTTTTTCAGTAAATTAAATGGTGAAAAGATTTCTTCAAACTGATCGAACAATTGTTTTGCATCAAAATTTAGTTGAAACTAAATATTTAAAAAAATTATAGACTGTTTAGGATCTCATATCAAACTTATTTTTTTACTTTTTACCTTAATTCAAAAAATGATGACGTAACTCTGAGAATACTATGCAGCTTTGTTTGTAGTTTTTTTATCATTAATAAACTATCTAAATTCTTTATCAATTATAATTGGTATTTTTTATTTAGCCTATTTACCGCCGCTTCCCGAAAAAAAAAGTTAACATGAATTTTACATTTAGACTTACATTATATGGTTATAATAATAACTCAAGCAAAATTGAAAACAATTAATTTTATAAGTTTTAATGGAGCAAAATGTTGCGAAAACGCAACGTGAGCGGGAAGTGTGACATACTTCTGTGCAGTAAGAAATCATAAATAAATTTATTCAAACCACATTTATTGAAACAGAAATAAATTTCAATTGCAAATAGTTCGATAAAATTTTGACTTCTAATTATTTTATTAGTTATAATCATTATTATTATTATTCTAATTACAACAAAGCAAATTATTTAACGGGAATTACAACAGCACTCATTTACTGTCGTGCTGTTTCAAAGACGAATGTTTTTTTAAAATAAATTTTATAATCAATCTATGAGAGGTTATAAAATTATATTTTCTTCAATAAAAGCTTCAAGTGTGAAACATTGGAATTTTTTTCGAAGTATAAAAATTAACATTCATCTACAAAATTCAACTTTTAATTTAATTTTATAAATTTCGTAATACATTAACATTAAAATAATAATTTAATTATTTTTATAATAACTATTATAATAAATGACTAGGCTTATTAAAAATCATATTACGTCAAAGTTGCGAAAACGCACCATTTGTTTTTTAAATGCATTGAAAACGTTTTACAAGTTATTTGGAATAAAAAAAATAATTTAAGTATTAACTATCTTTTCACCCTGAAATTAAAAATAAATTTGTATAAAAATACTAAAATCGAATGAAAAAATGGAACAATTATCTAAGCGAGAAAAGATTGTTTTGAGACATTTTAAATATGAATAAGAAATAAAAATTATAAATAAAATATATATATAAATTGATATTTAACTTATAAATTTAAATTTATTTTACAAAATATGTGAAAAAACTCGGAATTAAAACAGTAAGAAAATATAAAAATTGATGTTGCAAAAACCCAACATAGGCGGTAAATGAGTTTAAAAATTTTTTTTTACTAAAGTTGAGCCCCCCCCCCCCCCCCCCCCCACAGAATTTTTTTATGGTTGCGCCTCTGCCTATTTAAATCCAATAAATAAATTATGATTGTTATCATTCATCTTTGTTATTATTATCATTTAAAAGACGTACTTTTATCATAGAGATCTATGATTTTATCGGGCTTTTTATGGCTATTTATTTTGGGATCTCTAAATTTTCTTTTTTTTATTTTTTTTTTTTATTCATTAATTGTCTTTCAATGAATGTTGATGTATAATTTTTATCGGTCTTTAGCCATTGTTTTTTTCACGTATTTAAATTTAGTAAATGTAGTAGTAGTAGTAGAAGTATTAGTAGAAGTAGTAGTAGTAGTAGTAGTAGTAGTAGTAGTAGTAGTAGTAGTAGTAGTAGTAGTAGTAGTAGTAGTAGTAGTAGTAGTAGTAGTAGTAGTAGTAGTAGTAGTAGTGGGAGTAGTAGTAGTAGTAGTATTAGTAGTAGTAGTAGTAGTAGTAGTAGTAGTAGTAGTAGTAGTAGTAGGAGTAGTAGTAGTGGTAGTAGTAGTAGTAGTAGTAGTAGTAGTAGTAGTAGTAGTAGTAGTAGTAGTAGTTGTGGCTGCATGGTATATAGTTCGTTCAGTCCATTGCAATTTGAAATCATGGAAAGTTTTTTCTGATCTCTCAATCTTTCGTTTTCTCTATTTTTTTAATTTTTCAGTTATTCTCCCCCAAACCTTTCATTTTTCCTTAATTTTTATTCTCATATCAGATTTCTCTTTGACATCTTTCTTTTTGCTTTGAAAAGATGTTTTTTTCAAATGTCTGGACCGATTTCTTTATTTATACCGTAAAAACATGTAAAAGTGCAATTTTAATTTTTAACAATTACTTTAAAAGTTAATGCACTTCCTACATGAAGTTTATGAAATGAATGAAAGAAAAAACGGCCTTTAAAACAGTAACTTTAAATAATAGCTTTTTCACGATTAAAAATTGTAATCGAAAATTAATCGTTTTTCAACGCAATGTGGTATCAACTAAATTAACATTGTGGGATGGGGATGGCTTAGATGGTAGACGTTGGACTTCTAAAAAACTCAAAGGTTGCCTGTTCGAATCCTTGACAAGCAACCGTGAACTATCATATACCTAGTGTATATGATGCGGTGTTTGCGACGTATGCATTGAGAGATGTGTACGTCGTGTGGAGTGGCGCTTCGGCGCATAAGACCCATGGTTCTTAGAACCATTGTAACATGGCATGCGTCTGTCAGGCTGTGAACGATATAGATAAAAAAATTCTAAATTTTTCCCCCAATTTTAATGAAAACAATTGAAGCTTTATCAGATTTTATTTATAAAAGTAACACATATTTGAGGTATAAAAAATGTTTACTCGATAAAAAATGAAAATATCACACATCTACTTTGAGCCAGTTACTCTTGTCAACATTAGTTTAATATTGAGAAGCTCTTTTCTTGCTAACTATGTGTCCTGACAAGGCGCATAGACGTTCACATGGAACTGTGCTTGCAGGAGATGAAAAGTACTTTCTTGCCCCCCCCCCCCGTGTTGTTGCCGTCAAACAAGAGGACAGCTCTCAAATCACACCTCAGACTCTGTTCTATAACGTTTAATGATTGATTTAGTAATCTTCAGAATCTGAAGTTAAATATGTTTGTAGTCTTTTGTTTGGTGAAGGTTGTATAGTTTTTGAAGTTTTCTTTTTTTCTAATAGTTTATTTAACTCTTTTATTTTTTTCAAATATTTTAAATATTTAAATTAAAGGTCTAATGATGTGGCAAATCTTGACCATTGGATATTCTGTTTAATGATTTTCTGCTCCAATTCGGAAAGAAATTTTGTGTGTGAAACGAATGGCATAAGCTGGATCATTTTCTGAAGTGCATATTTCTTGTGTAAAGTGAAAAATAATGACGAGCATTATTATAGTGGCGTATAACCCGAACGAGCTCCAGGCCACTTAGGCTGCATATTTTCATTTGCGCCTTTGGGTTACTAGGGCATTGGTTGCACTCGAACCTAGGACCTTTCATTGTTGGTCAAGCCGAGAGTCGTTGCCGACTCAGCTACCCAGCAAAATGCAAGTAACTCTTCTGAACATTTTAAATATTTTTCACCCTGTTGCAAATCTTTAGGAAATGAGAAGTTTTTCGATGAAATGCAATTTTTCTTATTCGTTTGTTGTCAGTAAATTAGAGATGTGTTTGTGTTCACTTGCTGACAATGTAAGCAAAACTGCAAAAACAGTTCAATTTGGATAGGTTTAAATGAATTGAAATTGTTAAATGAGTAAATTTTTTTCAATTGAGTTAAAATATTTGACGGCATCATTTAAAAGACGTACTTTTATCATAGAGATCTATGATTTTATCGGGCTTTTTATGGCTATTTATTTTGGGATCTCTAAATTTTTTTTTTTTTTTTTTTTTTTAATCCATTAATTGTCTTTCAATGAATGTTGATGTATAATTTTTATCGGTCTTTAGCCATTGTTTTTTTCACGTATTTAAATTTAGTAAATGTAGTAGTAGTAGTAGAAGTATTAGTAGAAGTAGTAGTAGTAGTAGTAGTAGTAGTAGTAGTAGTAGTAGTAGTAGTAGTAGTAGTAGTAGTAGTAGTAGTAGTAGTAGTAGTAGTAGTAGTAGTAGTAGTAGTAGTAGTAGTAGTAGTAGTAGTAGTAGTAGTAGTAGTAGTAGTAGTAGTAGTAGAAGTAGTAGTAGTAGTAGTAGTAGTGTTAGTATTAGTAGTAGTATTAGTAGTATTAGTAGTAGTAGTAGTAGTAGTAGTAGTAGTAGTAGTAGTAGTAGTAGTAGTAGTAGTAGTAGTAGTAGTAGTTGTGGCTGCATGGTATATAGTTCGTTCAGTCCATTGCAATTTGAAATCATGGAAAGTTTTTTCTGATCTCTCAATCTTTCGTTTTCTCTATTTTTTTAATTTTTCAGTTATTCTCCCCCAAACCTTTCATTTTTTCTTAATTTTTATTCTCATATCAGATTTCTCTTTGACATCTTTCTTTTTGCTTTGAAAAGATGTTTTTTTCAAATGTCTGGACCGATTTCTTTATTTATACCGTAAAAACATGTAAAAGTGCAATTTTAATTTTTAACAATTACTTTAAAAGTTAATGCACTTCCTACATGAAGTTTATGAAATGAATGAAAGAAAAAACGGCCTTTAAAACAGTAACTTTAAATAATAGCTTTTTCACGATTAAAAATTGTAATCGAAAATTAATCGTTTTTCAACGCAATGTGGTATCAACTAAATTAACATTGTGGGATGGGGATGGCTTAGATGGTAGACGTTGGACTTCTAAAAAACTCAAAGGTTGCCTGTTCGAATCCTTGACAAGCAACCGTGAACTATCATATACCTGGTGTATATGATGCGGTGTTTGCGACGTATGCATTGAGAGATGTGTACGTCGTGTGGAGTGGCGCTTCGGCGCATAAGACCCATGGTTCTTAGAACCATTGTAACATGGCATGCGTCTGTCAGGCTGTGAACGATATAGAAAAAAAAATTCTAAATTTTTCCTCCAATTTTAATGAAAACAATTGAAGCTTTATCAGATTTTATTTATAAAAGTAACACATATTTGAGGTATAAAAAATGTTTACTCGATAAAAACTGAAAATATCACACATCTACTTTGAGCCAGTTACTCTTGTCAACATTAGTTTAATATTGAGAAGCTCTTTTCTTGCTAACTATGTGTCCTGACAAGGCGCATAGACGTTCACATGGAACTGTGCTTGCAGGAGATGAAAAGTACTTTCTTGCCCCCCCCCCGTGTTGTTGCCGTCAAACAAGAGGACAGCTCTCAAATCACACCTCAGACTCTGTTCTATAACGTTTAATGATTGATTTAGTAATCTTCAGAATCTGAAGTTAAATATGTTTGTAGTCTTTTGTTTGGTGAAGGTTGTATAGTTTTTGAAGTTTTCTTTTCTTCTAATAGTTTATTTAACTCTTTTATTTTTTTCAAATATTTTAAATATTTAAATTAAAGGTCTAATGATGTGGCAAATCTTGATCATTGGATATTCTGTTTAATGATTTTCTGCTCCAATTCGGAAAGAAATTTTGTGTGTGAAACGAATGGCATAAGCTGGATCATTTTCTGAAGTGCATATTTCTTGTGTAAAGTGAAAAATAATGACGAGCATTATTATAGTGGCGTATAACCCGAACGAGCTCCAGGCCACTTAGGCTGCATATTTTCATTTGCGCCTTTGGGTTACTAGGGCATTGGTTGCACTCGAACCTAGGACCTTTCATTGTTGGTCAAGCCGAGAGTCGTTGCCGACTCAGCTACCCAGCAAAATGCAAGTAACTCTTCTGAACATTTTAAATATTTTTCACCCTGTTGCAAATCTTTAGGAAATGAGAAGTTTTTCGATGAAATGCAATTTTTCTTATTCGTTTGTTGTCAGTAAATTAGAGATGTGTTTGTGTTCACTTGCTGACAATGTAAGCAAAACTGCAAAAAAAGTTCAATTTGGATAGGTTTAAATGAATTGAAATTGTTAAATGAGTAAATTTTTTTCAATTGAGTTAAAATATTTGACGGCATCAAAAAATGTAACGCGTTAATCGAAAGTTAACGTAGATTAAAGCACAGCTCTATTTACATTTTTTGGTTGTGCATCTTTCTATTCTCATTAGAATGGAGCTGCCGTAGCATGAAGTAGTTCAAACATTGTTGCGGCAACATGAGGGCATCTCACAGCAAGCCAGTAATCTGGTGCCATCATTCATTCAAATTAGAGACCGACCGAAACAGATATTTTTATTTCGGCCGAAACCGAAATTGAAATCCCATTTTCGGCCGAAACCGAAATTAAACCAAAATTGTAATCAGATTTTTGGCCGAAACCTAAATTTTTCCCAACTTTTATTACAAACAAAAAAATAGTATTAAACGATGATAATGTCAGTTTAATAAGTAAATCCAAACAAGCGTATATTTTAAGCCAAAAAAATAAAAGTTGTTCCTCAACAAAAATGTTATAAATAAGTAATTGTTTATTAAAATCAAAAAATAGTATTGAATGATGACATTTCTGTTTAATAATTAAATCCAAACAAACGAATATTGTAAGCAAGAAATAACTGTTTTTAAACATTTTCACCAAGAAGGTTGCTGCGTATATTTGCCCTGCAGGACTAAATAGTTGCTCGCTAGCCACACTTGTTAGGGGTGCAGATAAGTATTTTTGAGCAGCAGACTCAAGACATGAATATTGACTACAATGCCAATATATTGGGTGTTCTGTTGATTCTAGGCTCTTTAAGATACGCCTGGGCTTTCGATTCATATACACTGTTTATCTAAGCTAGGATATCTAGAATTCCAAATGCTTATACATGTCATTCGAACAATTAGTCTACTGACACCCATAAATCAATCAACCACGATAACTAATAGATATCTAATAGAGATGAGAATCTAACCCAAACTTAATAGTTCGAGTTCGATTGAGGATACAAATATATCAGATAAACTACATAAATCAATAAAATTTTTGGTTTTTTGGTAAGTATGAGATCCATTTCGGCCGAAACTGAAAAACTGCCGAAACTGAGAAAATTGACAATTTCGGCGCCGATACCGAAACCGAATTTCGGTCGGTCTCTAATTCAAATCATCCCTCATCGTCATCGTCATCATCATCGTCATCATCATCATCATCAGACTCTGCCTCTCGATCAGCGACTACCACCCAGACACGTGGAATCCTGCATGGAGTGTCTCCACCATCCTCACTGGTCTCCTCAGTTTCATGGTGGGTGGTGGTGGTGGTGGTGGTGGTGGTGGTGGGTGGTGGTGGTGGTGATGGGTGGTGGGTGGGTGGTGGTGGTGATGGGTGGTGGGTGGGTGGTGGTGGTGGGTGGGTGGTGGTGGTGGTGGGTGGTCGTGGGTGGTGGGGGGATGGTGAGTGGGTGAGTGGTGATGGTGGTGGTGGCGAGGGTTGGTGGTGGCGAGGGGTAGTGGTGGTGGTGGAGAGGGGTGATGGGAGAGGGTGGTGGAGGTGATGGTGGTGGCAGGAGGTGGTGGTAGTGGTGGTAGTGGTGGTGGTAGAAGGAGTTGTTGAAAGAACTTTGTGCTAGGTTGTGGGAGTGGCAGTTGAGATGGGTTGGGAGGGGTCACATTGGAGGGGGGAATGGTTATGCACGGACGGGGTGCTTCAATGGTCTTTGCTTGGCACACCAGCTCGAAAACAGTCCCACCACTGGCAGCATCGAGACGACAACTCACAAGGTGATGATAATAGTCCTTATTACGATCGTATTCTTATTTCATTCATAAATATTTCATTTGTGGTTTTTATGGAAAATTTATATCGTCAACCACATCATCATATTCGTCTTCATCACCACCATCATCATCATCATCACCACCATCATCATCACCATCACCACCATCATCACCATCATCACCTCCTTCACAGAAAAAGCTGCTAGCCTACCAGAGCGGAGACTTCAACGTGCGAGACAAGGACTTCTGCGAACTCTTCCCCGCCATCGTGCTCGACATCAAGAGGCTCCAGCAGAGGCGCAAACTCGCCCTGCTTTCGAACGACTCGAGGGCCAAGCCGCCAGGCAATCACAGTCTCGAGTCGGAGGAGAACGCAGGACTGCAGAAACTGCTGACGAACGTGGTCTTCCTGACCGGGCTTGCGCTCTTCGCGTATGCAGTCAAGCTGGTGGTTGCCTGTGTGTCGGAGGAGATTTGAGGAGGTGTGGGAGGGGATGAGGGAAGGTGATGGGCTGTGGGGGTTGTGGGAGGGGGTAAGGGGGTGTGAAAAAGGGTATGGGGTATGAGAGAGGGTGAAGGGGGGTGGTGAGGTTGAGGGGAGTGTAGAAGGGGGCCAGGGAAAGGAGATTTAAGGAGGTTTGAAAGGGGTTGAGGGAGATTTGAGAAGGAGGGGGGGGGGGGTAATCGTTTCAGGACTCAGTTGTCTTTGCTGGAATGGAGCGTCTGTGCATTTGTATATACCGAAATACAAAAATCCTTTGCTGATGAGCTACTTGATGGTGAAAGTAAAATAAATACTCGAATAATATTATTAACATTTTAAGAATTTAAAATGATTTGATTTTATTTAGAGTTAGATTAGAGACATTCAAATAAATGGGATGATTTCCATTTTTAGAGTTTTATTAATTAAATAAGTTTCAAGGTTTTCAAAAAATTTAAATTATAATTTTGAAGCGCTCAACTTTAAAGTGTATGAAAAAAAATACATAGGTTCTGTGTAGCATTGTCGCACTGTGAAAACACGTCCATGCATCCCGCAACCACCTATCCATCCATGCAACAACCTATGCATCCATGATCCATCCATGCAACAACCTATGCATCCATTCATCCATCCATACAACAACTTATGCATCCATGATCCATCCATGCAACAACCTATGCATCCATTCATCCATCCATGCAACAACCGGTACATTCATCCATCCATGCAACTACCTATGCATCCATTCATTCATCCATGCAACAACCTATGCATCCATTCATCAATCCATGCAACAACCTATGCATCCATTCATCTATCCATGCAACAACCTATGCATCCATGATCCATCCATGCAACAACCTATGCATCCATCCATGCAACAACCTATGCATCCATTCATCCATCTATACAAAAACCTATGCATCTATTCATCCATCCATGCAACAACCTATGCATCCATTCATTCATCTATACAAAAACCTATGCATCTATTCATCCATTCATGCAACAACCTATGCATCCATTCATCCATCCATGCAACAACCTATGCATCCATTCATCCATCTATACAAAAACCTATGCATCCATTCATCCATCCATGCAACAACCTATGCATCTATTCATCCATCTATGCAACAACCTATGCATCCATTCATCCATTCATGCAAAAACCAATGCATCTATTCATCCATCCATGCAACAACCTATGCATCCATTCATCCATCTATACAAAAACCTCTGCATCTATTCATCCATTCATGCAAAAACCAATGCATCCATTTATCCATCCATGCAACAACCTATGCATCCATTCATTTATCCATGCAAAAACCTATGCATCCATTCATCCTTCCATGCAACAACCTATGCATCTATTCATCCATCCATGCAACAACCTATGCATCCATTCATCCATCCATGCAAAAACCTATGCATCCATTCATCCATTCACGCAACAACCTATGCATCCATTCATCCTTCCATGCAACATCCCATTCATCCATCCATGCAACAACTGGTACATTCATCCATCCATGCAACTACCTATGCATCCATTCATCCATCCATGCAACAACCTATGCATCCATTCATCCATCCATGCAACAACCTATGCATCCATTCATCCATCCCTGCAACAAACTATGCATCCATTCATCCATCCATGCAACAACCTATGCATCCATTCATCCATACCTGCATTAACCTATGCATCCATTCATCCATCCATGCAAAAACCTATGCATCCATTCATCCATTCACGCAACAACCTATGCATCCATTCATCCATCCCTGCAAAAACCTATGCATCCATTCATCCATTCACGCAACAACCTATGCATCCATTCATCCATCCATGCAAAAACCTATGCATCCATTCATCCATTCACGCAACAACCTATGCATCCATTCATCCATCCACGCAACAACCTATGCATCCATTCATCCATCCACGCAACAACCTATGCATCCATTCATCCATCCACGCAACAACCTATGCATCCATCCATCAAACAGGAGCTGATAAGAGGCTTCTTTCTTCCGACACGACGACTTCCCATTTGTTTACCACCCAGGATTTAACCGGTCGAATTCTTGCTTGTCTGTCCTAAATAAACGAATGATGAGATTTGTTGTCTGTTTGACGTCCTTCGTCTGCCTGGACGCTTTCGTGCTTGCATCTCAGACTGGTAGAAAAGCTAGCAAGTCATGGATTCTCCAGTCTCTTAGTTGCCTGTAGGTCACGAATCAGAACTTTCTGAAGTGTCGGACGCTATTCTTATGTTACTTTCGAATTGATTGACAAGTCGTTTGTTTGAGCTTAGAAGCAGTCCGATCATACAATTCTGTCATTAGTCTCATGTCCGTCAGCGCGCATTGGAGCGCCAGCTAAGCCTCATTGTTTCAAAATCATTTCATCGTAGTTAGCCTTTAAAGAGAGTTTATTTCATTAACATTGGTTTTATTCAATCGTTTGATTTTTAAATAAGTAACTACGGCGTCCAACCAGTTTTTGACTGCCTTGTGGAGACATGGTCTTCCACTTCTCTGGTGTTCACTGCTTCTTTAGAAGCTTTGAATTTAGCCACAAATTTATCGTTATAAAGGAGATTTGTCTAAAATTATACTTTTTCAATTATTTTTCAAAGAGAGACGTTAAGAATAGAAAGACTAATAAGCAAACAGCTTCCAATTTATCAATTTAGAGTTTTGCGATTTTTTTGAAACTATATCTTTTTTTTATTGAGAAAAAAAATATTTAAATGTGTGCGAATACATTGGCATTTTACGGTATAACCTTCTGCTAAACTATCTACACAATGGCAGCAATGAAAATGCCATTCTTATTTCGTCATGATCATCATCATAGCCTATTGTTTTATTTTATTGATAGTACCATCATCACTACTAGCACCATATTGCCATTATTATTATTATTTGAATTGTTTCTCATATTCTTCTCACTGCTGTTTCTAGGTCTCCAGGCGCGGTGTGCGTGCTGCCTCTCTCATGCGTCTGCCTGCCTCTAGTGCACTCCTCTCTATACATTCTCGAATAAGAATAATAATTATATAAATAATTTTATATTTAACATAAGAAATAGTTTTATTATATTATTAACAATTATAATAGTTCCTAAAGAAGCCTACCTAGTTGGTCATAGTGAGCTCTTCATTATCCCCAACGAAGCGCATTTAAGCACAACTTATCGTTAAGGTGAACTGATCAGTCCATTCTAAATTGTCGATCTAGCATTGCAAAGAAAGCAATGTTGCATGCGTTTGTGTGGAGTGCAAAAGGCCTCCTTGCACGCCATTTGCATTCTTACTCGATTTTATCACTTATTTTTTTAAAGCAAAAATAAAAATATTAATATTTTATTTACACAAAGATATATCTGCATATATTTAAATGTATAAAAATAAATAAAAATAATATCCATTGTATATTCATTTTTATTTAGAGGTATAAGATTAGATCTCTAAAATGATCCAAAAATGTATAAATATAAAACAGGAATGCATGCCATTTCACCCAAAAAGCGTTCAACCCAAGTAGTTTCTTCCCAACACAGTTTTCTCAAAACTTTTCCTCTCAAAATGTATTGTAGCGTCTATTTGCAAAAACTCAAGTGTTACATTTCAAAAAAAATTTAAAGTGTTAATAAATAATAAATTTTGGCTTTTACATTTTCATATATTTAGATTTTGAATGTGTGAAGGGTTTCCTAAAGTAAAATTAGTTAAAAATAAATTGTCAGTCTATTTAAATGGAAGCGACAAAAGAAAGGCCACTAAGAAGTGGCCCGGTCTCAGAGGAACTGCATCTCTGCTTCATTCTTCTCACTCCTTCAATCTGCTTAATACTTCCGTCTAGGAAAATATTTAAAACATTTATTATTTTCCGTGAAAAAACACTTTTGACACATCCAAAAGTTCAGACTTTGTTGGCCAAACTTTTTCGTTTTTTCAGTTGGCGCATAAAATACTTTTTAAAAACATAGAGCAGGGGTGCACAACCTTTTTCAGCCTGAGGGCCAAAATTACTGAGTCCCTGGGCGCCAAGGGCCGCATCAGCCTGCACATAGATGACACAATAAAACAACTCAAAGAATGCAAATTTTTAATGAATGTCATAAAAAAAATAACGTTATTAAAAAATGTATGAATAACTAAATGTTAGTATTTTAATGAGAAGGTTGAGCCTGAATGGTTGCAACAACATTGTCAATATTGGCTTCGAGTTCTGTTGTCGCAAGCCTCAAAATCGAACAAACATTATCATCAGTCAAAGATCATCTCAGTTTATTTTTATTTGTTTTCATGACTCAAAACGTTTGTTCACACACGTATGTATCAAATTATAGGCCAGTTAGTTTAACTAGTATAACCTGTAAACTAATGGAAAAAGTAATAAGAAAAAGAATAGAAAAACATATGAATTTAAATGATTTATTTAGCAAAAGACAATATGGTTTTATTGGAGGACGGTCGACTTCATTACAACTACTAATGGTAATGGATAATTGGACTAGTATTTTAGACAAAGGAGGGGTAATCGATAGTATTTACACTAGAGGTAGGACATAGACGATTTTTCATTCCCGGTCCCGTCCCGTTCCCGAAATTTGTTTTCTCGTCCCGTCCCGTTCCCGATGGGACATCAGAATTTTGATTCCCGTCCCGTCCCGTTCCCGAAATTTGTTTTCCCGTCCCATCCCGTTCCCGATGGGACATCAGAATTTTGATTCCCGTCCCGTTCCCGCAACTCGATTCACGGTCCCGACCCGTTCCCAAAACTTTTTTGTTTTTTTATTCATTTTCGCTGCCGTTTTCACTGGTCCCAAACTTGCTAGTTCTAACATTTCTTACAATTTATTATTTGAAAGTCTGAGAATATTTCTTTTAATAAAATAAAAAAAACACGATTTAAATTTCAAATATTTATTGAAATGAAAGTAGTGAAGTTAGTCATTGTTTTTGCGTAATTCAATCAAGTCTTTATTGCTTTTCACACGGGTTAAACCGTTAAGAGTTTCAGCTTTCAAATGAGATGATTTTGGGTCTGAAGTTAAACGACCACATATTGAAAAATTCCGTTCACAGGGAATATAACTTGCAGATATACTAAACAAAATTTTGGCTACTTCTTGTTGTATTTTAAAATTGCTCATTTTACTCCAATAAAATAAAACATCTTTATAATCTTCGATTTTTTTGGGACGTAATTGTGAATATTTGTACAATTCATCCTCTTCTGAATTTTTCTTCGTTCATTATTATTATTCCTCAATAATGTTAGAAATATGTTTTTTGACAACATTCTTATTCTCCACAACTGCAAATATAAAATCATTCGTATAATTGGTTAGTATAATAATTTTATTATAATTTTTACGTTATAAAAACAAACATAATAGGTCTAAATAACCATCATTTGTTTTTTTTCTCAACGGCACTGCAGCTTGGTCTGGCTGTACAAAATAGAATTACATTTTCTCTAATGAAAGTCTTGGTATTTATTTCTTTTCTATCCCAAACTTTTTTCCTATTATTCTTTCGTACTGGGGATGCAACAGACATGCTGTCATATGAATGAGATCAATGGCATCTTTTCTTTTGTCGAAATGATCAACTGAACAATCATTTGGAAATTAATCATTCAAGTTCAAAGTATTAATTTATAAAATTAAAATAATATAACTGACCATTTTGATTTCATCATCACCCATTTGTTCTAATCTCCCTAATCTTTGGACTCGCCATAACAACTTCAAATGTAGTGTTGGAGATTTCGACATTGGCAATGGTGGCTTCGTTACACATTTCTATTGCATTTAATACTTATTTTAAGTACGGAGTATCGATGAAATAAAGATTTCCATACTTAGAAGTTTGCTGAAAAATCATTGTTAAAAAATCCAATCCCAATAACTGTCATTCCCGTTTTCCCGTTCCCGATTTAAAAGTTGATTCCCGTTCCCGATTTGAAAGTTGATTCCCGTTCCCGTTCCGAAAACCTATTCCCGGTTCCCGACTTTTCCCGTCCCGAAATTAATTTTCATTCCCGTTCCCGCGGGAGTCCCGCGGGTACCCGCGAGTACCCGGTCAGATCGGGTACCCGTTCCGACCTCTAATTTACACTGATTTTATTAAAGCATTTGATAAGGTACCGCATAAAAAAGGAATATATAAATTAGAAAATTATGGAATTGGTTATAAAACATGCAGGTGGATAAGTAATTTTCTAAAAGATAGGGTACAGAAGGCTAATGTTAAATGGTGTTAAATCACAATGGGTAAAAGTAAAAAGTGGCATTCCCCAAGGATCAGTCTTGGGTCCATTATTATTTGTTTTATTTATAAACGATCTGATGATTGTAAAATATATCAACAAATTAATGAAATAGAGGACCAAACAAGGCTACAAGAAGATATAAACAAAGTAGTGGAATGGAGTGTACAATGGGACCTGAGACTTCATCCACATAAATGTAAACTATTGCAGATATACAGAAATAAAAAGGAAGAAAGAGTTTATTCTATGCAGGATTATGAAGGAAGTCAGATAGTTTTAAAAAGACCTTGGTGTAATTATAGACAAGAATTTAAAATTCCATATTCACATACAAAAACAAGTAAATAAAGCTAACCAATTATTAGGGCTAATAAGAAGAACGTTTAAATTTATTGATACAAAAACATTTAGATTATTATTTAAATCAATCAATCAATCAATCAACTAGATTTCTATAGCGCCCTTTATTCAAATTCAAGAGCGCTTTAAAGGTATAGTTAGGCCCCATCTAGAATACCTTAGCAGTGTATGGAGTCCTTCATTGAAAAATCAAATTGATTGCATAGAAAATGTACAAAGAAGGGCTATAAAAATGTTACCTTATCTAGAAGACAAGACTTACAACGATAGACTTAAAGTAATTGAAGTATCTCATGTCAGTGCTAACAACATAGCGTGTTTCCTCACTCGTCGTAACTTACTATTAATTACTCTTCAACATTAACTTTTTCAAATTAATTATAGGTTTTTATTTTACATTTAATTTGTCTAAGTCTAAATATTTCCTAACTTTCTTTCATTCTCGCTGCTTCCAACCTATCTACCAAATATCTCGTTGATCTTAATCAAATCAAACTATGACTTCATTTAGATTAGCATACTCATCATCACAACTTCTTGAAATCCGTTCTCAAATCACCACTCGAGTCTACAAAAAGTTACGAAACACATTATTCATCAGCAAAATCTGGAATCCAAAATCAAACTCAAATTCATCTAAATCTCCATCAAACTCCTCTATATTTACAACAAACTTAGCTAAATCTCCATCAAACTCCTCTATATCTCTGCCAAACTCGTATACATCTCTACCAAACTCTTCAAAATCTTCACCAACACAAAAAACAGCAATCTTAAATAATAAAATAAATAGTTTAAATCAACTAAAACTGGGTTCTTTAAACACCAGGTCTGCCGTTAAAAAGCGGGCCTGTTACATGACTTAATCAATGACTATAAACTAGACATGTTATGTCTTACAGAAACATGGATGCCCTCAGACGCTCCGACAGCGATCAAGAATGACTCAGCACCACCAGGGTATTCCGTAACACACAGTCACAGGGGCACTTATGAAGGCAAAAGGAGAGGCGGCCTAGCCTTCATACATAAAGCCACCATAGAGTGCACCGTAGTCAAAACAGCAGTAACCCCAGATTATGAATATCTTATAATTAAACTAACTTATACACAAACTCCTTTACACATAGTCATTATTTATAGGCCACCTAATAACTCACTCACTAATTTCATCATACAATTCTCTCAACTCATCGATTCATTAACCTCCCTAAATTCTAATTTAATCCTGTGTGGAGATTTTAACGCTCCTCATACTTCTAACTCTACCACACTCATTAATGAAAAGCTCCAAAATATCATCGACGAATACAACCTATATCAGCACATAAACGAACCAACTCACGAAAACGGCAATACACTGGACCTACTCATAACCTGCATCAACGCATCTAGTATCATCACTAATTATTCTATACATCCAACACTATTTTAAGATCATCATCTCATTTCATCTACCCTATCATTAATAAAGCCAATTCCTATCAGCACCATAATTAAATACCGTAGGATCAAAAAAATAGACTGGATCAATTTCAATATTGACCTCAAATCATCTTCAATATTAGATTGCAAGAGTTGCACTACAGACCAATACGTCGAACACATAAACAATGTCATCCTCAAACTATTAGATAAGCATGCGCCACTACAAACAAAAGTCATACGGCGATCACACCAAAATCGCCACAAAATTTCACTGGAGGCAATTAGAGCCAAAAGACATAAGAGGAAAACTGAGAAAACTTATTTCAAAGATCCTTCATCTTCTAATAAACAACTATATAATAAAGCTAAAGCATCAACAAGAGAAGCAATAATCAAATCAAGAATAGAAATTATTAAAACGGAAATAGATTCATCCAATAACCCACGTACTCTATGGCACAATCTAAATAAACTATTAAACAGGCAAAAAAATGATCCATCCAACAACTCAATCAATACAAACATGGCTTCCATCTTCAACAACTTTTTCAGCCGCAAAATTGAAAATATTCATAAGAATATTGATAATCTCCTATCACAACCTCAAAACGAACAGTTCATACACACTCATAGAAAAAACATCATTGACCCCATATCTAACTTTAAACCAACAACATCTGAAGATATATTACAAATTATTCATGCTACATGCACGAAGACATCGTCCATAGATCCTTTTCCTCACCAAGTTATAAGACAATGTAGCTCAATATTGTCAAAAGCCATCTCACAGCTCGTCAACTTATCTTTCCAAGAAGGATGTTTTCCATCTACTTTCAAAGCAGCCCAAATTACACCAATATTAAAGAAAGCCAACCTCGACACAACCAATCCAGCAAATTATCGACCTATTTCCAACTTGTCCACCATATCAAAAATTATGGAAAGGGCCGTATTAAAACAACTACAACCTCACATCACCTCCAATCCAAACTATCCCAGTTACCAATCAGCCTATAGACCTTACCACTCTACAGAAACAGCCCTACTCCATCTAACTGACCACATTTTCAACGGATGCGACTCAAAAAATACCACCCTCCTCGCATCACTCGACCTATCAGCAGCCTTCGACACCATCAGCCATTCCATCCTCATAAACAGACTTCATAAAGAATTTGGAGTTGATGGAACAGCTTTAAACTGGCTGCAATCATTAAAAAAATAGACATTATCAAGTTAAATTAGGTACACACATCTCATCACCAACCAATATACAACATGGCGTTCCTCAAAGCTCTGTTCTTGGACCGCTTCTTTTCACCACATACATCTCACCTATCTCAAATATAGTCAACCAATTCAACATAACCTACCATAAATACGCTGATGATATACATCTGCATCAATTCACCGCACCTAATACATCCAACCAAGCATACAAACCATGGAAACTTGGTTCCTCAATAACTATCTCCAGTTTAACACCACTAAATCAGAAATAATAAAACTAGGCACCCCTTATCAATTAAATAGTTTAAACACAATATCATCTGTCAACATCAACTCAGATAAAATCCCCATCAATAACACTCTCAAAATACTCGGAGTCACCCTAGACAGCAAACTCACTTTCAAAAACCACATCACATCTATCATCCAATCATCACACTATCATCTCAAAGCAATCAAACACATACGCCCATTCATTACTACTGATCTCTCCGCCTCACTTTCCCGATGTCTAATACTAAGCAGACTTGACTACTGTAACTCGCTATTATATAATATCACCAATCAAGAAAGAAATCGTCTACAGTCAGTTTTAAACAAGGCGGCTAGAATCACACTCAACTGTGATTACCCAGGCCATCACCTTGTTCAATCATCAAATGATAATCTTATAAAACTCCATTGGCTTCATATAGATTTTCAAATATCCTTTAAAATAGCCATCACCACATTCAAAAATCTTCAAACTTCAATACCGTCATATCTCAGCAAACTCATAACTAACAAAACATCAAAAAAACAACTGCGTTCATCTTCATCTCTTCTTCTCAACCAAGAATCCACTACAAACAACATCTCAAAAAGAGCATTCCGTCACGCAGCTTCAACAACTTGGAATGCCCTTCCACCTGCACTTCGAAGCATCAACCAATTTTCGACTTTCAAAGCCAAACTGAAAACTCATTACTTTAACTTAGCCTATCATTCTTAATAATTACTCCATGCTACTCTTTGCTTTTCTTTTCATAACATTACTATTATAATTACTTTTATTTCTTTATTGCATTACGACGCAGTGAAAGCGCTTCAGTTGCGTGCCCGGGCGCTATACAAAAATGACAATTCTTTATTTATTTATTAAGTTACCAACATTAAAATACCGAAGACTTCGAGGGGACATGATCGAAACCTATAAAATACTTAATAATAAATATGACAGTGAAATAACGGAAGGTATTTTCACACTTAATTCAAGGCAATCAAGAGGAAATTCACTAAAATTATCCAAAAAACAGTGCCAAAAGAATACAAGACATTTTTTTATACACATAGAGTGGTAACAGTTTGGAATAGCTTGCCTGATGAGATCGTAAAAGCTGAAAATACAGATAAATTTAAAATAAAATTAGATAAATACTGGGAAAACCATCCCATGATGTACAACTATAAGTGCGACTATGACATAACTGTAAAAAATAATGTATGTGCATAAACATATATATATATTTTTTTATATAATTATTATTAGATATATATGTTTTTTTATATTTTTTTATAACCATTAATAGAGGTCAAAAGATCTGCGTGGTTTTAACTCCCTAAACTAAACTAAACTAAATGTGCTGCCAAATTCAGACAAGATTCGGCAAGCCAAATCTTTGACCGCTCCATATTTAACTGAACTAAGACTTCCATAAAAAGTAAAAATGGAGTTATGCTGAAACGCAAACTTTAATTCTGGTGAATATTGAAGATCAATGACTTCTAACTGACATTGCTCAGATACGGATTCTACAATACAAGAGAAAGGGTCACGGATGAAGTTGAATAAATCCTTATGCTCCCTGAATGCATCAAAACGTTCATTAAATTTCTTTAGTAAAGCTTCACAACTGTCGTGGTATTTATTGAAGTCACAGTGGTATTCCTTCTGAAAAGCTGAACAAATAGGATAATGACATAAATTTACCAGATTGCAGATTCGAACAAAACAGCCGTAGCTTCAAGGTGAATGACAGCAGCTCTTGGTACATATCAAAGATGTAGTGATCTTTGCTTTGAAGACGCAGATTCAATTTATTTAAGTGTTCTGTTATGTCTGTCAAAAATGCTAAGTCTGCCAACCACTGTTTGTCTGTACAAACAGCTGTGTCTTTGCCTTTGGTAACAAGGAATTCACAGATTTCCTTTCGTAACTCAAAAAACCTAGTTAAAACTTTTCCTCGACTCAACCACCTTACATAAGTGTGATATGGTATATCACGATATTCTGACTCAATGTTTTCAATAAATTATCTGAATTGTCGATGGTTAAGTCCTTTTGCTCGTATGAAGTTCACTGATTTAAAAACAAATGTCATAACATTATCACAACTAATGACTCGTGTACACAGTGACTCTTGATGTATGATGCAGTGGTATGCGTGGATGGTGTCTGTTGGAATTCCTAAGTCTCGCAAATGTAATCGCAGATGAGCAACAAGTCCTAATTCTTTACCAGTCATGGCGGGTGCACCGTCAGTAGTAACACTACAGAGCTTTAGCCACTAAACTTTAAGGTTTTCAAAAACAGATTTCACTCCTCCAGAAATATCTGCACCAGTCGCACGTCCACGTAGTGAGGCCTTTTCTGCTAATTCCTGAGTTAATTTACAGTTCTCACCCATCGCACGAACAAAAACCAAAAACTCTGCTGTGTCAACGTTATCCGTGCTCTCATCTAAAGCAATTGAAAAATACTTGCAAATGGCAAGCTTGTCACGCAAACGTCATTGGATAAATCAACCATCCGGCGCTGGAAAGTCATCCGTGACAATGGAACTATGTTGAACAGGTCTGTTTTCTCAGGACAGACTTCTTTGCAAATGGCTTGCATGCAGTCTTTGACGAAATCACCATCAGTAAATGGTCGAGACGATCGCGCAATAATCTGTGCTACGGCACAACCGGCATGAACAAAAGTCTTATTTTCATTAACTTTTTTTGTAAAAACATTTTGCTCAGATGACAATCTTTTTACAAGTTGATCAATTATATTTTTTATAGCTTCATCTTTCACATCATCAAACGTAGCAGCGTGTTTGGTTTCATAATTAGGCACAAAGCTGTTCCGTTGAAATGCTGCATAAAATTTTTTTTTCCCATTTTTCATTAAACTGACGATTTTCAATTTCAATTTTTGACATTCTTACTAAATTAAAACAACCAGCGTGCCAACTCAATTATCGCTCGTTGTTGTTGTTTCAATCGTTTTATATGGATGTGCAAACAGTACTATTAAAAACAGATGAGCGGGTGCATCGATTTAAAATTCTGTTAGGACCGAAAATAGGCAAAATGGACTAGTTGTCTGGGGGCCGCACCTCTGACATAGAGGAATTGGGTTTCTTTTCAAAACTTTAAAACAAAAGACATGACCCAATCAGTGAGGTGAGTTTTGACGATTACACACGAGTGAAATGATTTCAAAAAAAAGTTTTTTTTTTGCACTAATTTTCAAATTTATTGACATATCATTATCAACATATTGGAAATAGGTTGAAAGCCATTTTTATTGTCAGGTTAAATCAACTTTTGGGCATTTTAAATGATTTGTTTTACTAAAACTTTTTGTTCTTTCCTATTTATTGGTAGTTCTCAATGCACTTAGTCCCTTTCACGATAGATTTTTTTGCATAAAAACAATTTTTTAGAGAGAGAGAGAGAGAAAGAGAGAGAAAGAAAGAAAGAGAGAGAAAGATAGAGAAAGAGAGAGAGAGAGAGAGAGAGAGAGAGAGAGAGAGAGAGAGAGAGAGAGAGAGAGAGAGAGAGAGAGAGAGAGAGAGAGAGAGAGAGAGAGAGAGAGAGAGAGAGAGAGAGAGAGAGAGAGAGAGAGAGAGAGAGAGAGAGAGAGAGATAAAAGGCTGTTTTATGGACTGAAGACACGGAATGGAGGACTAAAGAATGCCTAAGTGTCACTTGAATAATCTACTATTGTTGCTGCTATTAGATGATGATGAATTTTGGGGTGATGATGATGATGATGAGGAAGAAATTGCTGGGGATGATAGTGATGATTTTACAATAGTTCAAAGATTTATTATTCGCTTAAAAGCGTTTCAAATGCTCTTAGCTGTTGCCTTGCTTAATCGAGCCTCCATCCATCACAACAGTTATTCCTAAAGACGAGTAAATAATTACAAAATGGTAAATATTATCAAATTCTCCATAACCAAGTGGTCTTGAAGCCCGACCGGGTTTACGCCACGTTAATAATACTCGTCGTTGTATTGTAATGTATTGTTTCTGGTTGTAAATGAAAGAGTCCTGTTCAGTGTACAAACGAAAGAAGGGGAAGTGAGGGAACACTAAATGCGTCAGCAAGCCTTTCAGTCAGGCTTCTGAGAGACACATGCGGTCCGCAACCAGACGATGACGCATTTATGAAGCTAGATTCACTTTAAGATTGAAATAAAGTCAAGTGATTGTTTTCAGAAGGAGCTTTCTTCTGATGCTGAAAGTGCTCGCCTCATACTAAATTATAAATGCTTCATTTTTTAAATCTGTCTTAAACTACCAATCGTTTTGAATCCCATTAAATAACACTCATTATGACCAGACAAGAGGCATTAAGCGCTTAGTTTATGAATAAATAAAAATAAAGTAATTATTTTGTAAAATTTTAATTATATAACATCATGCTCCAAGTTAGACCACTCCAGTTGTCAAATACTTTTTTCTGTATTTTTGAAAATGTAAATTAGTTACAATATTATTTGAATATCTTTGATATTCTTATAAGTTGATAAGTTTATAATTAGTGAGCCAGTCATAAATATAGACTATATATTATATAGTATATTTATATATACTAAAGATATATACTACTTGCTTGTAGGATATCTATGGAGCCAGCACATCAGACAGGTTATAAAGACTATCTTGAAGATTGTCTTTATAATGAACAACTTCATTTATATTTTAAAAATATTTCATTTATTTATCATCTTTATAAATTTTATAAAAGTTAATTATTTTTATTTTCTTAAATATTAATCGATTTAATAACACTTCGCACATCTCTAATTCATTTATTTATGCGATAACTAAAAGCCCATCATCCATATTCATCACTGGTTGACTCGTTCAGATTTATCTGAATGCTTACTTCTTATAAAAAAATTCATACCAACGAAACAAAAATATTTTTTGAAGAAATTTTTAAAATATTATTTTTTGGGATATATTTAATTAAACTCTTATTTAAATGAATTTATTAAAACTGCTCATCTTGATTAAACCACGCCTACTTTCACTACACTAGTTCCTAATTGGACAGAAGTGTCACACACCTAAACGCATATAAAGCTGGAACTTCATTTGCATTCTTAAAGTTAAATAACTCAAGTTGTCAGCCCTTATGTTTCTTGCCGTTTAGTTTGTGAAGATTGACAAAGATAAAATGGAAAGTAAAAAGCTTTTAGGCTTTCTTCTTCAACTGATTCTTTGCAGTTTGGAAATTAAGTCGATATCATCTTCAAAAAGTGAGTTTGATCACCATAAATGCCCTCTCAAAAGCGTGAGAAAGACTTCTGTGCAAACAATAAGTATTGAAATGTTGCCAACCATAACTATGGCCAGCTTAGTTTCTCACATTAAGGCGTTACACTTAGTTTATATAAATATATCATATAGATTCTATATTATGGAATATATCATATAGAAATAGTTTGAATAATAATAATTCTGAGATTTGAACGCTCTTCATTCTCTCCAAACCATAGCAAATCTTCTTTGAATTATATTTGCAATTATTAGGCGGCTGATCATCAAAACAAGTTTCTTTAAAAAGACACATCCTGACACTGCAACTTATACTTTTTAACGTGCTTGTTATGTGAAGATAGCAGTGAATTCCTGTTTAAAATCTCCATATTTCGATATAACATTTAAAATGCCTTTCAATGAATTAGTCCGTGAGTTATCTTGATACATATTTTTTATAATTAAAATCTGCAAGTTAATCTATTAAATCTTAGTTTCATCATGATTCAATCAATGTAAATGCTCATATAGTTACTATATAGTCACTAGAAATATGTCATATACGAATGAATGAATGAGCAGAAAGTGCAAAGTCGCGAAAATACTATTGTGTTACTTTTTAGTTTCAGACCCTCATCATCATCATCATTATCATCATCACATAATCATCATCATCATCTTCATTCTAGTTTATTTGATACTGTCCAAGCAATTCTAAAGAATTTCCTCTCCGAGTTGTTTTGAGTTCTTTACGGTCTTCGATATTTCAGCTGAATGCGCCAAAGCGCTTGAAGTCATTTTGAACCTCCCAAGTCTTCTTCAGCCTAGCTGGTCTTTATGTTTCATAAATCTAAACTTTTTCTTTTTGCTGATTCACCCACAATCACCTTCCACATGCCCAAACCACCTCATTCTTCTCGATAGCAGTACAGCACCAATATCCTGGATTCGCATAATTTGTTGGAGCTCATTTGAACTGATGAGATTTTTTGATTTGATGTTGCACATCTAACGGATCATGGCCCGGTCGTTGCGTTGGATGCGTTTGATTGTTTCTGTGGTGACAGTCCAGGTCTCAGAGGCGTGTAACATTGTACTCCTCACACATGAGGTGTACACACGACTTCTGGTTGGAAGTGGAAGGTTTCTGTCAGTAGAGGAAGAAGTTGACGAAATTTTCCCCACGCACACTTGCATCGGGTTATGGCAGCATCCTCACAGCCTCCACCTGCAGACAGCATGTCACCTAAGTAGCAGAATTCAGGAACGACTTCAAGTTTGTCTTCATCAACAAGAACTTCCACAATTGGTCTTCCGTCTATCGGTCGAGCTGTGCATTGACAGCAAGCACACTTGTAATTTGCATCTGAGCGGAGGGAGCCTTCAATGCCTGAGCATCTCTTGTGCACCCAAGATGAGCACCCGCTGAACTTGATCATCTTATTGTCTACTGTAATAGTGTTTGTTTGCGTTTGTGTATGTTTATTTTTATTCAAACAAAAATATTATTCTTTATTAGCGCGATCATTATCAACTACTAATACTACTACTACTACTACTACTAATACTACTACTACTACTACTACTACTACTACTACTACTACTACTACTACTACTACTACTACTACTACTACTACTACTACTACTCCTACTACTACTACTACTACTACTACTACTACTACTACCACTACCACCACTACTACTACTACTACTACTACTACTACTACTACTACTACTACTACTACTACTACTACTACTACTACTACTACTACTACTACTCCTTCTAACACTACTACTATTACTACCAGGCTGTTATGAGTGTTATAAGGCAGGTGTTACTTGCGTCTCCATCACTCAATTAAACTCCAGCATCATCACATACTGCAAGTAAGTGTGGTGGTGAGGTGGAGGGGATGGATGAGTGGTGAAGAAGTTCGAAAAAATTGTAACGTGGCAAAATCACTCCAGCTTGACTCATGTGGAGAAGGCTTAGTTGCTTCATAGAAAGTGGTAGATACAACAGTAGAAAGAGTTGTAGTAGCGTTAGTAGTAGCGGCAGTGGTAGTGGCAGTAGCAGTGGTAACGCCTCAAAGCTGCACTGGCGTGTAACAGTGGCGTCTTCATAGTTTGATTGTTTTATATTTATCTTCTATGATTGTTCTTGTTATTTTTCCGAAATAAATGCCGTTTTGTGTCATTATTTGACATTTTGTCATCATCACAAGCATCATCATCGTCATCACAAGCATCATCATCATCATCATCATCATCATCATCATCATCATCATCACCATCATTATCATCATCATCGGTATTGATATTGTCACTGTTGATATTGTGATTATGATTGATATTGTTGTAAAGGAGTAAAGGATGTAATAGAGGGAAATTAGGATTTAATTACGCAGCATAACACTATGGTATGTTTAATTGAGGGTTGAGGCGTTCAGGATGATGGTGATGACGATGACGATGATGGTGATGATGATAATGATATGGTGATGCTGATGATGATAATAATGGTGGTTCTGATGATGATGATATGAGAATGATAATAAATCACTTGAAGTACTGAAGGTTTGCGAGGATTGATCAAATGGCGTTGTGAGATAGGCCTGCAATGGCGGTCTTGAAGACAATCGCACCAAATAACTTCGTGTAATTAGTGCACTATTTACCTTTGTTTCAAATCGTGAACGGGTAGTTTGAGTGGTTAAGAACTCCGACTTGACCGAGTGGTCCTAGCTTCGAGTGCAACCAATGCCCTGCTAACACATAGGCACGAATGTTAAGTTTTGTTCTTAGTGGTATCGAAGTAGAGGACGAAACGGGTACCTGCGGGACTCCCGCGGGAACAGGAAAGAAAATTAATTCCGGGATGGAAAAGTCGGGAACCGGGAATCAACATTTAAATCGGGAACGGGAAAAAGGGGAATAAAAGTTATTGGGAGTTATTCTTCAGACCCAAGCTCACTTAATTTGAAAGCTAAAACTTTTGACGGTTTGACTCATGTGAAAAGCAATAAAGACTTGATTGAATGACTCAAAAACAATGACTAACTTTAATACTTTCATTTCAATAAATATTTGAAATTTAAATCGTGTTTATATATTTTTTGTAAAAAAATGTTTTCTGATTTCAAAAAAATAATTTAACAAATGTTAGAACTAGCAAGTTTAGAACCGGAGAAAACGGCAGCAAAAATAAAAAAATAAACAAACAAATAAATTTTTAATGGGTCGGGACCGGGAATCGAGATGCGGGAACGAGACGAGATGGGAAGCAAAATTTTGATGGCTTATCGGGAACGGGACGGGCCGGAAAAACAATTTCGGGAACGGGATGGGACCGGGAATAAAAAATCGTCCATATCCGACCTCTACATCGAAGGCCGTGTGGATTGTACGCCACTATAATAATTCTCGTCACACTAATTCTTTTTCTTATCATGGGCGGCGATCCTGAGAGGGTCCTGGGGTCCAGACCCGCCACTTTTGGGTAGTGAAGAGGTCCACTTCAATGCTTTGGACTCCAGGAACCCCCCAGGATTGCCGTCTATGCTGAGTAGGACCCCCAAGATTTACAGCCGATCACCGCCCCTGATTTTATGATTTTGATATGATGATGATGATGGTTATTATTATTATTATTTATTAAGTCAAGTTGTAATAATAATAATAATATTATTATTATTATTATGTATTGTAAATTATACTGTTTAATGTTCCCAATAGTGTACACTTGTAAAAAAATAGTTGTACACCACCACTAACATCGTCATCATTACCACCCCCATCATAATGAGCATTATCACCATCATCGTCACAATCATTAATATTTATACCCATTGTCATTATCATCATCATCATCATCATCATCATTATCATCATTATCATCTTCATAATCATCATCATCATCATCATTATCGTCACCATCATCTTCACCATCATCTTCACCATCATCATCATCATCATCATCACCATCATCATCATCATCATCATCATCATCATCATCATCACTACCTTCAATCACCATGATCATCATCGTCATCATCATCATCATCATCGTCATCATCATCATCATAAGCATTAATATCATCACCCCTTTGTCATTTTCACAGGCGTGTTTATAATTTCATATTGACTTTAGGCACACAGTTTATGGCAGAGTCTTTTGCATGGGTAAGCGGATGCACCATCGCCACTTTATGCTCTCACCATCATCACCATCATCATCATCATCATCATCATCATCATCATCATCATCATCATCATCATCATCATCGTCACTATCATCATCATCATCATCATCAGCATCATAATCATCATCAGCATCATCATCATCTCACCATCATCATCATCATCTCATCACCATCGTCACTATCATTATCATCACCATCATCATCCCCATCCTCATCATCATCATCATCATCATAATCATCATCGTCAATACCTTCCATCACCATCATCACCATCGTCGACGTTCAGTTAATATAAAGAAGCGCTGAACAATGTCTTTTAAAGTG
>OX030963.1:7918922-7963922 GCA_943735955.1 Piscicola geometra
GAGGGGTGAGAAGGTGGAAGGGTGAGGAGGTTGAGGGGTGAGGAGGTGGAGGGGTGAGGAGGTTGAGGGGTGAGGAGGTGGAGGGGTGGTGTTTGGACGGGAGGAAGGGTCTTGATGGAGAGGGACTAGAGATTTTGAAAGGGTGGATCTAAGGTGGGTTGAGAGGGTAGGTGAGTGGATGAAACCGCAAACACACTTCATCATCAATCCATCCATACACACACACACACACACACACACACACACACACACACACACACACACACACACACACACACACACACACACACACACACACACACACACACACACACACACACACACACACACACACACACACACACACACACACACACACACACACACACACACACACAGGAGTAGACTGTACAGAGGACGTGGACGAGTGCTCCTTGGTGAAGGACATCTGCCGCAATGGTGCCAAATGCTTCAACCTGCCAGGCACCTTTTAGTGAGTGCTTGCATGTCGTTTATATGGCTTGTTGTTGTTGTGGCTTGTTGTTGTTGGGGCTTGTTGTTGTGGCTTGTTGTTGTGGCTTGTTGTTGTGGCTTGTTGTTGTTGGGGCTTGTTGTTGTGGCTTGTTGTTGTTGTGGCTTATTGTTGTGGTTTGTTGTTGTGGCTTGTTGTTGTTGTGGCTTGTTGTTGTTGTAGCTTGTTGTTGTGGTTTGTTGTTGTGGCTTGTTGTTGTTGTGGCTTGTTGTTGTTGTGGCTTGTTGTTGTTGTTGTTGTGGCTTGTTGTTGTTGTGGCTTGTTGTTGTTGTGGCTTGTTGTTGTTGTGGCTTGTTGTTGTTGTGGCTTGTTGTTGTTGTGGCTTGTTGTTGTTGTGGCTTGTTGTTAATGGGGGGGGGGGGAGGGTGTTTGAGGGTTGTTCACTACCAATTTCATTACCCACCCACTTTCACACTCCCACCTTCTCACCCACCAACCGACCAGTTGCAGATGCAGAAATGGCTGGGAAGGACCCTTGTGCAGCGTCAACGTGGACGACTGCCTCGAGGAGGTCTGTCTCAACGGAGGCGTCTGCGTCGACAAGGTTGCCTCCTACCAGTGCTTGTGCCCGCCCCACAAGATCGGTCAGTCAGGCTGCAAGTGGTGTAGAGAGAAGTCTTTTAGTCCACCCATCAAGCCACTGCAATTAAGCCACTTCCACCACACCCACCACCACTACTTCTACATCAACCATCAATCTACCACAACACTTATACACACCACTACCACTACACCACCACCACCACCACTACACCACCACTACACCACCACCACCACCGCTACACCACCACCACCACCACTACACCACCACTACACCACCACCACCACCACTACACCACCACTACACCACCACCACCACCGCTACACCACCACCACCACCACTACACCACCACCACCACCACAACACCACCACCGCTACACCACCGCTACACCACCACCACCACCACCACCACCACCACCACTGCTACATCACCACTACACCACCACCACCACCGCTACACCACCACCATCACCGCTACACCACCACAACACCACCACCACCACCATCAACTCACTATTACACCCATCACTACCATCATGAACCCAAACGTACCCACCATCAACCCACCACTACCAACATCATCCCACCATCAACCCACCACTACACCCACTACACTACACCACCATCAACCAACCATCAACCCACCCTTACACCCACCACCATCAACCCACATCAACCCACACCCATTCACCAATGAACTACACCCCAAAGGCCTCAAATGTCAAGTGAACAACACCTGCTTCTACGACAACCCCTGCCATGGGGACGCTCAATGCAGCGTGTCTCCAATCGATGGCCGCCTCAGCTGCTCCTGCCAGACTGGCTGGGAGGGCAAGCACTGTGAGGAAGATGTCGACGAGTGTTCCTTGGGTGAGTGTGGCGGGTGTTGGTGCTTGCTGTGATGTACTTCTTTGCTACTCCACTCTGTGACCACCACCTTCCCACATGACTACCACAATGCCACACCACTTCTACACGCTCACTACCACACCACACCACACAACATCACAACACAACCACACAGCAACACATAACAACACAACACAACCACACCACTCCACAACCACACTGTAACTACAACACCACACAAAATCACAACACTACAACAACACACTACAACATGAACACACCGCATCACAAAACAACACTACACAAAACCATACCACCACAACACATCATTACACCACATAACACACCACATTACAAAAACACCTCACAATACAACACCACACAACACACCACATTAAAAAAACACCTCACAATACAACACCACACAACACAACATCAACGACACAGGCTTCGAGGTGTGTCACAGGGGAGGCACGTGCATCAACACACCAGGCTACTTCCGCTGTGCATGCCAGGAGGGCATGTACGGACCTAGGTAGTGTTCTTTTGTTATTGCTTCTGTTGTTATTCTTGTGTTTTTTCAATGTTTTGTTGTTGTTGTGATGTTTGTGTTGTGTTTTATTGTATCTGTGTTGAATTTTGTGTGTGTTTCATCACTTTAGTGTTTTTTGTTGTTGTTTTTGCCATATTGGAATACACTATCACAATCATAACAACACCCACAACAACAACCACAACAACAACCACAACCACAACAACAACCACAACCACAACAACAACCACAACAACAACCACAACAACAACCACAACAACAACCACAACAACAACCACAACAACAACCACAACCACAACAACAACAACCACAACCACAACAACAACCGCAACCACAACAACAACAACAACCACAACCACAACAACAACAACCACAACAACAACTACAACAACCACAACAACAACCACAACAACAACCACAACAACAACCGCAACACAGGTGCGAAGAGGACAGGGACCATTGTGCTTCGAATCCCTGCCTCAACCATGCCACCTGCCTCAGCTACCAAGCCACCTTCGAGTGCCTGTGTGCTGATGGTTGGTGGGTGGGTGGGTGAGAGGGGTGTGCTGATGGTGGGTGGGTAAGTGGGTGAGAGGGGTGTGCTGATGGTGGGTGGGTGGGTGGGTGGGTGAGAGGGGTGTGCTGATGGTGGGTGGGTGAGTGGGTGAGAGGGGGTGCTGATGGTGGGTGGGTGAGAGGGGTGTGCTGATGATGGTTGGGTGAGAAGGGTGTGCTGATGGTGGGTGGGTGAGAGGGGTGTGCTGATGGTGGGTGGGTGAGAGGAGTGTGCTGATGGTGGGTGGGTGAGAGGGGTGTGCTGATGTGGGGTGGGTGAGAGGGGTGTGCTGATGATGGTTGGGTGGGTGAGAGGGGTGTGCTGATGGTTGGGTTGGTGAGAGGAGTGTGCTGATGGTGGGTGGGTGAGAGGGGTGTGCTGATGATGGGTGGGTGAGAGGGGTGTGCTGATGGGGGGTGGGTGAGAGGGGTGTGCTAATGATGGGTGGGTGGGTGAGAGGGGTGTGCTGATGGTGGGTGGGTGAGAGGGGTGTGCTGATGGTGGGTGGTTGTGTGGGTGAGAGGGGTGTGCTGATGATGGTTGTGTGGGTGAGAGGGGTGTGCTGATGATGGTTGGGTGGGTGAGAGGGGTGTGCTGATGGTGGGTGGGTGAGAGGGGTGTGCTGATGATGGGTGGGTGAGAGGGGTGTGCTGATGGTGGGTGGGTGAGAGGGGTGTGCTGATGGTTGGGTTGGTGAGAGGGGTGTGCTGATGGTGGGTGGGTGAGAGGGGTGTGCTGATGATGGTTGGGTGGGTGAGAGGGGTGTGCTGATGGTGGGTGGGTGAGAGGGGTGTGCTGATGATGGGTGGGTGAGAGGAGTGTGCTGATGATGGTTGTGTGGGTGAGAGGGGTGTGCTGATGATGGTTGCGTGGGTGAGAGGGGTGTGCTGATGATGGTTGTGTGGGTGAGAGGGGTGTGCTGATGGTGGGTGGGTGAGAGGGGTGTGCTGATGGTGGGTGGTTGTGTGGGTGAGAAGGGTGTGCTGATGATGGTTGTGTGGGTGAGAGGGGTGTGCTGATGATGGTTGTGTGGGTGAGAGGGGTGTGCTGATGGTGGGTGGGTGAGAGGGGTGTGCTGATGGTGGGTGGGTGAGAGGAGTGTGCTGATGATGGGTGGGTGAGAGGAGTGTGCTGATGATGGGTGGGTGAGAGGGGTGTGCTGATGATGGTTGTGTGGGTGAGAGGGGTGTGCTGATGGTGGGTGGGTGAGAGGGGTGTGCTGATGGTGGGTGGGTGAGAGGGGTGTGCTGATGGTGGGTGGGTGAGAGGGGTGTGCTGATGGTGGGTGGGTGAGAGGGGTGTGCTGATGGTGGGTGGGTGAGAGGGGTGTGCTGATGATGGTGGTTGGGTGGGTGAGAGGGGTGTGCTGATGGTGGATGGGTGGGTGAGAGGGGTGTGCTGATGATGGTTGGGTGGGTGAGAGGGGTGTGCTGATGGTGGGGTGGTGAGGGGGTGTGCTGATGATGGTTGTGTGGGTGAGAGGGGTGTGCTGATGATGGTTGTGTGGGTGAGAGGGGTGTGCTGATGGTGGGTGGGTGAGAGGGGTGTGCTGATGGTGGGTGGGTGAGAGGAGTGTGCTGATGATGGGTGGGTGAGAGGAGTGTGCTGATGATGGGTGGGTGAGAGGGGTGTGCTGATGATGGTTGTGTGGGTGAGAGGGGTGTGCTGATGGTGGGTGGGTGAGAGGGGTGTGCTGATGGTGGGTGGGTGAGAGGGGTGTGCTGATGGTGGGTGGGTGAGAGGGGTGTGCTGATGGGGGGGTGGGTGAGAGGGGTGTGCTGATGATGGTTGGGTGGGTGAGAGGGGTGTGCTGATGGTGGGTGGGTGAGAGGGGTGTGCTGATGTGGGGTGGGTGAGAGGGGTGTGCTGATGATGGTTGGGTGGGTGAGAGGGGTGTGCTGATGGTTGGGTGGGTGAGAGGGGTGTGCTGATGGTGGGTGGGTGAGAGGGGTGTGCTGATGTGGGGTGGGTGAGAAGGGTGTGCTGATGATGGGTGGGTGAGAGGAGTGTGCTGATGATGGTTGTGTGGGTGAGAGGGGTGTGCTGATGATGGTTGCGTGAGTGAGAGGGGTGTGCTGATGATGGTTGTGTGGGTGAGAGGGGTGTGCTGATGGTGGGTGGGTGAGAGGGGTGTGCTGATGGTGGGTGGTTGTGTGGGTGAGAAGGGTGTGCTGATGATGGTTGTGTGGGTGAGAGGGGTGTGCTGATGATGGTTGTGTGGGTGAGAGGGGTGTGCTGATGGTGGGTGGGTGAGAGGGGTGTGCTGATGGTGGGTGGGTGAGAGGAGTGTGCTGATGATGGGTGGGTGAGAGGAGTGTGCTGATGATGGGTGGGTGAGAGGGGTGTGCTGATGATGGTTGTGTGGGTGAGAGGGGTGTGCTGATGGTGGGTGGGTGAGAGGGGTGTGCTGATGGTGGGTGGGTGAGAGGGGTGTGCTGATGGTGGGTGGGTGAGAGGGGTGTGCTGATGGGGGGGTGGGTGAGAGGGGTGTGCTGATGATGGTTGGGTGGGTGAGAGGGGTGTGCTGATGGTGGGTGGGTGAGAGGGGTGTGCTAATGTGGGGTGGGTGAGAGGGGTGTGCTGATGATGGTTGGGTGGGTGAGAGGGGTGTGCTGATGGTTGGGTGGGTGAGAGGGGTGTGCTGATGGTGGGTGGGTGAGAGGGGTGTGCTGATGTGGGGTGGGTGAGAGGGGTGTGCTGATGATGGTTGGGTGGGTGAGAGGGGTGTGCTGATGGTGGGTGGGTGAGAGGGGTGTGCTGATGGTGGGTGGGTGAGAGGGGTGTGCTGATGGTGGGTGGGTGAGAGGGGTGTGCTGATGGTGGGGTGGTGAGGGGGTGTGCTGATGATGGTTGTGTGGGTGAGAGGGGTGTGCTGATGATGGTTGTGTGGGTGAGAGGGGTGTGCTGATGGTGGGTGGGTGAGAGGGGTGTGCTGATGATGGGTGGGTGAGAGGAGTGTGCTGATGATGGTTGTGTGGGTGAGAGGGGTGTGCTGATGATGGTTGCGTGGGTGAGAGGGGTGTGCTGATGATGGTTGTGTGGGTGAGAGGGGTGTGCTGATGGTGGGTGGGTGAGAGGGGTGTGCTGATGGTGGGTGGTTGTGTGGGTGAGAAGGGTGTGCTGATGATGGTTGTGTGGGTGAGAGGGGTGTGCTGATGATGGTTGTGTGGGTGAGAGGGGTGTGCTGATGGTGGGTGGGTGAGAGGGGTGTGCTGATGGTGGGTGGGTGAGAGGAGTGTGCTGATGATGGGTGGGTGAGAGGAGTGTGCTGATGATGGGTGGGTGAGAGGGGTGTGCTGATGATGGTTGTGTGGGTGAGAGGGGTGTGCTGATGGTGGGTGGGTGAGAGGGGTGTGCTGATGGTGGGTGGGTGAGAGGGGTGTGCTGATGGTGGGTGGGTGAGAGGGGTGTGCTGATGGGGGGGTGGGTGAGAGGGGTGTGCTGATGATGGTTGGGTGGGTGAGAGGGGTGTGCTGATGGTGGGTGGGTGAGAGGGGTGTGCTGATGTGGGGTGGGTGAGAGGGGTGTGCTGATGATGGTTGGGTGGGTGAGAGGGGTGTGCTGATGGTTGGGTGGGTGAGAGGGGTGTGCTGATGGTGGGTGGGTGAGAGGGGTGTGCTGATGTGGGGTGGGTGAGAGGGGTGTGCTGATGATGGTTGGGTGGGTGAGAGGGGTGTGCTGATGGTGGGTGGGTGAGAGGGGTGTGCTGATGGTGGGTGGGTGAGAGGGGTGTGCTGATGGTGGGTGGGTGAGAGGGGTGTGCTGATGGTGGGTGGGTGAGAGGGGTGTGCTGATGATGGTGGTTGGGTGGGTGAGAGGGGTGTGCTGATGGTGGATGGGTGGGTGAGAGGGGTGTGCTGATGATGGTTGGGTGGGTGAGAGGGGTGTGCTGATGGTGGGGTGGTGAGGGGGTGTGCTGATGATGGTTGTGTGGGTGAGAGGGGTGTGCTGATGATGGTTGTGTGGGTGAGAGGGGTGTGCTGATGGTGGGTGGGTGAGAGGGGTGTGCTGATGATGGTGGTTGGGTGGGTGAGAGGGGTGTGCTGATGGTGGATGGGTGGGTGAGAGGGGTGTGCAACCACCACCACTCAGCCATCCTTTTTACCATCACCATTATAACCACGACCCCCTAACTACCACCATAACAACAACCACCAATACAACCACCAATACAACCACCATTACAACCACCACTAAAACACCAATACAGCACCCATCAATACAACAACCACCAATACAACAATCACTATCACAACAACCACCACTCAACCTCCAATACAACAACGGTGAACGGGTAGCTGAGTCGGTAACGATCTTTGGCTTGACCAACAATGAAAGGTCCTAGGTTCAAGTGCAACCAATGCCCTTGTAACCCAAAGACGCAAATGAAAATATGCAGCCTAAGTGGCCTGGAAGCCCGTTCGGGTTATACGCCACTATAATAATGCCGTCATTATTATTAATATTATTATTATTAACAGCCACCACTCAACCACCAATACAACAACCAGGCCTAACTGGCCGTTTGTGTGACGAGGGGGTGGATGGCTGGTGTGGTGGTGTTGACTGCAATGGTGGAAAGTGTCTGTGGAGTGGTGGTGCTGATGATGATGTCAAGTGCCTCTGTCCCGCTCATGCTACTGGTGGGTGCTGATGATGATGGTGATGTTGATGGTGATGATGATGATGATGATGATGATGATGATGATGATGATGAGGATGATGAGGATGAAGAAGTCTTTTGGACTAATTATATAGCTTTTGTTGTCATTATTGATGTTATTTGTATTGTTGTTAATTGAAGGCGAACACTGTGAGTACGACATGCTAGGCGGTTGTTTGTCTGGCGTCTGCAACGACACCAACATTAACAACAAGACCAACATTAACAACAACAACAACATTAACAACAAGACCAACATTAACAACAACAACAACATTAACAACAAGACCAACATTAACAACAACAACAACATTAACAACAAGACCAACATTAACAACAACAACAATAACACTTTTTCTGTTACGACCGCATTCGTTCCCACTGAATCGACAAAAACAATAAAAATAACAACAACAATATCTACCAGCACTCATAATCCTTGTCTTTCTGCTCCTTGTCTCAACAAAGCCGACTGTGTGCCTTTGAACAACAACAACAACATCAACATCAACAACATCAACAACAACAACAACAGCGCTTACATGTGCTTTTGCTTGAAGGGCTACGAAGGACCCAACTGTGACCACAAAATGCTGCCTCCCTCCACATGCCCTCCAGCCAATCACTACAACAACAATAATAATGATGATAAAAATATTAATAATTATATTAGTGATGGTGATGATAATGATATATCGCTATCATCTTCATCCCTAAACAGCCCCACCACCTCGGTTACAAATCGTTCCAATGCAGTGTCCACCAAACCTCTTGAACAACCACAACTTCAACAAAAACCACAACCACAACAAAAACCACAACAACAACAAAAACCACAACAACAAGCAGTCTCATGCAGGAACAACGCTGCCTGCTTGGACACGGAGGGGGGCGTGGTTTGTGAGTGTGGGCGGGGCTTCGGAGGACGCTGGTGTGAGGTGAGGAAGATGCAGTGGTGTGCGTATAGAGAGGATTGCCTTCTGCTGGCTGCCAATGGCGTTTGTGACGTGAGTGTCCGCATGTTGGGTGGTGCGGAGGAGGAAGGAGGAGGGGTTGTAGTATGCATGAGAGGACATGTGGGGAGGGGTTGTGGTATGCATGAGAGGACATGTGGGGAGGGGTTGTGGTATGCATGAGAGGACATGTGGGGAGGGGTTGTGGTATGCATGAGAGGACATGTGGGGAGGGGAGGTATGTAACATGGGAGTTGTTGTGAGGAGATGAACTTCCACACTCGCTCAGTTGCTGGTTCACCTTCAGGCTCCAAATCTTACATTTTTGTGACTTTTGTCGGCAAGTACCGACACCTCGACGCTTTTGACTGCATTAAGAATAATAATTATGTTTATATTTTTACTAAGCATTTATAAATCAATAAAAGATTTATAAATCATACAAATAATAATAATAATGAATTATTCCTTTTATTAACGTATTGGTGACTGTGCTCACGACACAGACGAAGTGCAACAACATGGACTGCGACGTGGACGGTGGTGATTGCACTGACGCCCTTCCCGACCTCTACTCACAATGCCCCGTGAAATACTCATCATCATCATCGTCATCATCATCGTCATCATCACCATGTTCTGCTCTCTTCCGCGATGGAGTGTGCAATGCAGAGTGCAACAATGAAGGGTGCTTGTTCGACGGCTTCGACTGCTCCCTCCAAGCACCCTGTCCCCTTCACCACTACTGCAGGTTCCTCTCTATCCATTCATTCATCCATAACCTATTTAGTCATTTATCCATCCATGCATCCATCCATCCACTCATGCATGCACGCCTCCACAGATCGCGTTACGAGGATGGTTCGTGCGACAGGGAGTGCTACAGCAGGCAGTGCAACTGGGACGGCACTGACTGCTACGTTGCAGAGAGTGTCGTCAGGAGCTCCCTGCAAGGAAAACTCGTGCTCCGGCTGCCTGTCAGACGTCAGGTGAGGAGGGAACCAAATGAGGGTGCCAACCAAATAAGGGATGCCAACCAAATAAGGGTGCCAACCAAATAAGGGATGCCAACCAAATAAGGCATGCCAACCAAATAAGGGTGCCAACCAAATAAGGCATGCCAACCAAATGAGGATGCCAACCAAATGAAGATGCCAACCAAATAAGGGATGCCAACCAAATAAGGGTGCCAAACAAATAAGGGATGCCAACCAAATAAAGGATGCCAACCAAATAAGGGTGCCAACCAAATAAGGGATGCCAACCAAATAAGGATGCCAACCAAATAAGGGATGCCAACCAAATAAGGGATGTCAACCAAATAAGGGAAGCCAACCAATTAAATGAGGGATGCCAACCAAATAAGGGATGCCAACCAAATAAGGGATGCCAACCAAATAAGGGATGCCAACCAAATAAGGGATGCCAACCAAATAAGGGATGCCAACCAAATAAGGGATGCCAACCAAATAAGGGATGTCAACCAAATAAGGGATGCCAACCAAATAAGGGATGTCAACCAAATAAGGGATGCCAACCAATTAAATGAGGGATGCCAACCAATTAAATGAGGGATGCCAACCAAATAAGGGATGCCAACCAATTAAATGAGGGATGCCAACCAATTAAATGAGGGATGCCAACCAAATAAGGGATGCCAACCAATTAAATGAGGGATGCCAACCAATTAAATGAGGGATGCCAACCAATTAAATGAGGGATGCCAATGAAAATATTTAAGCAAATTGAAGAGGTTTAAGAAGCGTAATCTGAACTTGAACTTGTCTTGCTATGCAGGTGCTGCTGTCAGTGCTGAATGAACTGCTGAGTGATTTGGCTGGCACTCTAAACTGCACTGTTGAGCTGAGTCGCAGTGTCGTGATTGCAGGAGGTGCTGATGATGATGATGGTGTCGAAGTATACGGTACTCCGGATGGGTGAGTTACTCATCTTTTCACGTCTACACACACACTCACACACACACACACACACACACACACACACACACACACACACACACACACACACACACACACACACACACACACACACACACACACACACACACACACACACACACACACACGTTAGAGATGAGACATGGACGATTTTTCATTCCCGGTCCCGTCCCGTTCCGAGATTATTTTTTCTGTTCTGTCTCGTTCCCGATGGGACATCAGAATTTTGCTTCCCGTCCCGTCCCGTTTCCGAAACTTTTTTGCTTTTTTATTCGCTGCCGTTTTCACTGGTCCCAAACTTGCTAGTCCCAAGATTTCTTAACATTTATTAAAAAAACACGATTTAAATTTAAAATATTTATTGAAATTAAATTATTGAAGTTAGTCATTGTTTTTGAGTAATTCAATCAAGTCTTTATTGCTTTTCACACGAGTTACACCGCCAAGAGTTTTAGCTTTCAAATTAGATGATCTTGGGTCTGAAGTTAAACCACCACATGTTGAAAAATTCCGTTCACAGGAAATATAACTTGCAGGTGTGCTAAACAAAAATTTGGCTACTTCTTGTAGTATTGGAAAATTGTTCATTTTACTTCAATAAAATAAAGCATCTTTATAATCTTCAATTTTGTTGGGGTGTAATTGTGAATATTTATACAATTCATCCTTTTCTGAATTTTTTCTTTGTTCATTTTTATTAATTTTTCAATAATGTTATAAATATGTTTTTTGACAACATTCTTGTTCTCCACAACTGAAAAGATGAAATCAATCGTATAATTTGATAGTATAATAATTTTATTATAATTTTTACTTTATCAAAAAGCATCATTTATTTTTTTTCTCAACGGCACCGCATCTTGGTCTGGCTGTACAAACTCTTACTATCACTCTTTCATACTGGGGATTGCAACAGACATGCTGCCATATGAATAAGATCAATTGGCATTTTTTCTTTTGTCGAAATGATCAACTGAGCATTTAACTGGAAATTAATAATTCAAATTCAAAGTATTAATTTATAAAATAAAAATAATATAACTGACCATTTTGATTTCATCTGACAAGTTTTCATCATCCCCCATTTTTTCCATTCTCTCTAATATTTGGGCGCGCCATAACAACTTTAAATGTAATGTTGGAGATATTGACATTGGCAATGGTGGCTTCGTTATACATTTTTATGTATTTAATACTTATTTTAAGTAAGGATTATCGATGAAATAGAGATTTCCATACTTAGAAGTTTGCGGAAAAATCATTGTTGAGGAATCCAATCCCAATAACTTTATTCCCGTTTTTCTCGTTCCCGATTTAAAAGTTGATTCCCGTTCTCGTTTTTTCCCGATCCCGATTTGAATGTTGATTCCCGTTCCCATCCCGAAAACCTATTCCCGGTTCTCGACTTTTCCCGTCCCAAAATTAATTTTCATTCCCGTTCCCGCGAGAATCCCGTGGGTACCCGGTCAGATCAGGTACCCGGTCCGACCTCTAACATACACACACACACATACACATACACACACACATACACATAAAAACACACACACAAACACACACACACACACACACACACACAGAGTGGAAGTGGTATTGAGGCTTGACTACTCCCTCAAAGCAGAGAAGTGTTTCTCAAAGATCGAACAAGCAGGCGTCTATCTGCAACGAGTGGTTGAGGGGGGTGGTGCTGGAGGTCGAGGTGGTAGTGGTGGTGACGGTGGGGGTGGGGGTGGCAACTACCCATTCTCTCTCCCCATTTCAAGTGTATCGAGTGAGTTCTGTGTCTTTGTGTTTTTGTGTGTTTGTATGTGTGTAAGTGAAGGTGTGAGTGTGTGTGATGTGTTTGGACGAGTAGTTGTATGTGGGTGTGTCTATTGCATGCTGACTTTATACATATGAACTTATCCAACAAAGCACCATTGCCCACTTTGCAAACCTCTTGCAACAGCGATCCCAGGCACCACCTCCCCTCCTACCTCCCCTGCACCCCCCTCCGACAACCTCCCTCTCATCCTGGCATTCTTCTTCAGCGTCTGCCTCCTTGCAGTCTTCCTTATGGTCGGCTTCAGGAAACGAAACACTCTCAAGACGTGGTTCCCGCCTGGTTTCCTGCATGCTGCTTATGATGATGATCACATGTAGGTGTGAGGCAAAGAGGGAGGGAAGGAGGGAGGAAAAGAAGGAAAGAGGGAGGAAGGGAAGGAGGAAGGGAAGGAGGAAGGGAAGGAGGGAAGGAGGGAGGGAGGGAAGGAGAAGAGAGGGATGATGCAAGAGAAGAAGGGAGAGAGGGAGGGTTTGAGAAAGGGGAGAAGACAGGGAGGGATCAAAGTTGTAGATAGTTCATAGCTAACCGGAGGACTGGGAAAGAAGGTTTTAAATGAGGGTCGGACCCGGTATTCGCGGGAGTTCTATTTAAACTAGAAATGACAAAAATCTCGAACTGGGAACAGATTATTATAAACGGAAATCAACATTCAATGCCAAGAAAATAAAAAATGATTTAAAGAAACTGAAACTAGCTATTCAAATTGGAAGTATCCACCATTTTAACGCACTAAAAAACTCACTATCTTAGGTATAACATTCGCCGACACTCTCAACATTTCACCACACATAGATCACATTATCAAAAAAGGCTTTCAAATTTTTCATGCCATCAAAACAATCCGTTCCCATGGACTCTTTGGTGCCAAACTCTTTGACTGAGTCCCTCATCATCTCTCACCTTAAGTATGCAGCTCCTTCTTGGTCTGGTTTTGCTAATCAGCAACAAATTAAGCAACTTCAGTACTTTATTAATAAACTAATCAGACTTAAATATCCTCCTTCTCACTACCCATCTATCACTTCTATTTTTACCACTTTACACACTAAACTATTTTTTTTAATATCCACTAACTCAGACCACGTTTTTCACAAAATTCTACCCTCTCTTAAAACATCTACACATAACTTAAGACCCCATAAGCACAATTTCGATACACCAATATATAACACGTTTGAAAGCAAAACATTCCTCCATCGTCTTCTGAAACATCTCATTCCATAGTTCATATTTATATTATCTCTTAGTTATGATTTATTTTAAATCTATATTATTTTTCATCTTTAAATTTAAATCTGTTTCACTTTCCCGATTCTTTTTTTTAATAACATGGCTTGCGTCTGTCAAGCCGGGATGAATAAAGATGATTTTTTATAAAAATTAATAAATTTTACAACTCATAAAACATTTAGTTTGCGTTGGAAAACTTGTAAGAGCAAACGGAAGGAAAAAGGCGTGCCTTATAGATGGTGTGCAACGCCATTGCTTTATTCTGTGCTGAAGACATGAGAGCATTCATTACTGATGAAGAAGAGTGGTTTATTGAAGGGGCTCAAAAACTCATTGATCTTGGACCCTTATATGACCATGGTTTGGAATCTAAAATTGTGCTAACTTGTGAAAAAGCAGTAAAGCAGTAGCATGAAAGAAATTAGAGTTGCAGGAACGGGACGGGACCGGGTTTAGACATTTGGATGATCAGCAGAAACGGGCTGAAAAAGGAACAACATTTAGGAACCGGGACGGGACTGGAAATGAAAATTGGTTCCGGTCCGACCTCTAATGTAAAGTTCGTATGTTTGATAAATCATTGACAACAAAAACAATGCAGAACTGCTTCTGACAACCACTCTGGTAACGACGTGCCAGGAACTGACCCCTGCTCCAACGACACCCTCTACCCCACTGCCGTGAGTGGTAATGGATGGCTGATAAAAAGTAAATGGCTGTAAAAGGTAAACAGGAATGGAGTGATATCTAAAGTTAGGCTACTGAGTTTTTATTAAATGGTAACGTCTACTTTCTATCCCACGCTGCAGACCTCCACCATCAAGTCCACAAACACCCTTGCTTCCGAACCGCAACAACAACGACACCTTGACTGCAACTCCCTCAAAAACATTTCCTTCTCTAACCACCTCTATCACAAAAACTATAACAATCTCAACAACAGCATCAGAACTTTCAATTCTTGTTTCACCAACAACAACATCAACAACGCCAACAACAACATCAACAACAACAACAACTTTTTCAACCACCCTTTCCACAGCGATGACATTGCGAAGAGACTGCTTAATGAATCGGTGGAAAGCTTCCACACAACGGGTTAGAAAGTTTCCGTATTCTAAGCGCTCAAAAACCCTCGTCCCAACTCAGGCCCAACCTAATTCAACCTAATGTTTACCTTAATCTGACCACAGCACAACCCTAACCGCAACCATGGATCACACCCACTATTCTTTCTTTTCTATTTCAACTATCCACCCCTCTTTTTCATCCATCGACCACTATCTCAACCACCACCCACCAACATCAACCACCACCACCACCCCTCATTGAAGCAACACCACTACTAACTCAACCACCACCAGGAGAGACCCCCTTGCACTTAGCAGCGCGTTACAGCAGGCCTGAAGCAGCACTTGCCTTCTTGGCTGACGGCGCTGACGTCAACGCTCAAGATCTTCAAGGTTGCACGCCCCTGCATGCTGCCATCGGAGCTGATGCTGTTGCCGTCTTCCAGGTGACACACACACATACACACACACACATACACACACGCACACACACACACACACACACACACACATACACACATACATACACACACACACATACACACACACACACACACACACCTTGACAGATTCTTCTCAGGTGCAAGACTTGTTCACTGAACGCGCAAGCGAAAGGTGCCTAGTGGCCACTAATATGTCTTCGCATTAATCACAAGAACCATTCTATCATCATCATCATTTCCACCTGTTTTTCCATCATCAGTATCTCAATTATTCTACATCATTAACAACGTCAGTATCAGTTTCGTTTTCATCATCATCATTATCATCATCATCATCATCATCATCATCATCATCATCATCATCATCATCATCATCATCATCATCATCATCATCATCATGACCACTACGACGACAGACGGCTCGACACCTCTGATGCATGCAGTGAGGACAGCGATAGAGGGCATGGTAGGAGACCTCGTAGTGGCGCAAGCTGACCTCAACGTCACCGATGCACAAGGTGCTGTGCTGGTGGGAGGAGTAAGGTGGTTGTGGTGGGAGGAGTTAGGTGCTGGTGGGAGGAGTAAGGTGGTGGTGGGAGGAGTTAGGTGGTGGTGGTGGGAGGAGTTAGGTGGTTGTGGTGGGAGGAGTTAGGTGGTGGTGGTGGAAGGAGTTAGATGGTGGTGGTGGGAGGAGTTAGGTGGTGGTGGTGGGAGGAGTTAGGTGGTGGTGGTGGGAGGAGTTAGGTGGTGGTGGTGGGAGAAGTTAGGTGGTGGTGGGAGGAGTTAAGTGGTGGTAGTGGGAGGAGTTAAGTGGTGGTGGTGGGAGGAGTAAGGTGGTGGTGGTGGGAGGAGTAAGGTGAGGGTGGAAGGAGTTAAGTGGTGGTGGAAGAAGTTAGGTGGGGTGGGAGGAGTTAAGTGGTGGTGGAAGGAGTTAGGTGGTGGTGGTGGGAGGAGTAAGGTGGTGGTGGTGGGAGAAGTTAGGTGGTGGTAGTGGGAGGAGTTAGGTGGTGGTGGTGGGAGGAGTTAGGTGGTGGTAGTGGGAGGAGTTAGGTGGTGGTGGTGGGAGGAGTAAGGTGAGGGTGGAAGGAGTTAAGTGGTGGTGGAAGAAGTTAGGTGGGGTGGGAGGAGTTAAGTGGTGGTGGAAGGAGTTAGGTGGTGGTGGTGGGAGGAGTAAGGTGGTGGTGGTGGGAGAAGTTAGATGGTGGTAGTGGGAGGAGTTAGGTGGTGGTGGTGGGAGGAGTTAGGTGGTGGTAGTGGGAGGAGTTAGGTGGTGGTGGTGGGAGGAGTTAGGTGGTGGTGGTGGAAGGAGTTAGGTGGTGGTGGTGGGAGAAGTTAGGTGGTGGTGGGAGGAGTTAGGTGGTGGTGGGAGGAGTTAGGTGGTGGTGGTGGGAGGAGTTAGGTGGTGGTGGTGGGAGGAGTAAGGTGAGGGTGGAAGGAGTTAAGTGGTGGTGGAAGAAGTTAGGGGGGGGGTGGGAGGAGTTAAGTGGTGGTGGAAGGAGTTAGGTGGTGGTGGTGGGAGGAGTAAGGTGGTGGTGGTGGGAGAAGTTAGGTGGTGGTAGTGGGAGGAGTTAGGTGGTGGTGGTGGGAGGAGTTAGGTGGTGGTAGTGGGAGGAGTTAGGTGGTGGTGGTGGGAGGAGTTAGGTGGTGGTGGTGGAAGGAGTTAGGTGGTGGTGGTGGGAGAAGTTAGGTGGTGGTGGGAGGAGTTAGGTGGTGGTGGGAGGAGTTAGGTGGTGGTGGTGGGAGGAGTTAGGTGGTGGTGGGATGAGTTAGGTGGAGGTGGGAGGAGTTAAGTGGTGGTGGGAGGTGTAAGGTGGTGGTGGTGGGAGGAGTTAGGTAAGGGTGAAAGGAGTTAAGTGGGGGTGGGAGGAGTTATGTGGTGATGGTGGGATCATTATCATTTACCATGGCCTCCACCTATCACTAGCCACAATCCCTATCCACCGCCTACAACCACCATCAACAACCACCATCCACAACCACCATCCACAACCACCATCCACAACCACCATCCACAACCACCACCTACAACCACCATCCACAACAACCATCCACAACCACCATCCACAACCACCATCCACAACCACCACCTACAACCACCACCTACAACCACCATCCACAACCACCATTCACCATTCACAACCACTACCTACAACCACCATCCACAACCACCATCCACAACCACCATTCACAACCACAATCCACAACCACCATCAACAACCACCATCCACAACCACCATCCACAACCACCATCCACAACCACCATCGACAACCACCACCTACAACCACCATCCACAACCACCATCCACAACCACCACCTACAACCACCATCCACAACCACCATCCACAACCACCATCCACAACCACCACCTACAACCACCATCCACAACCACCATCCACAACCACCATCCACAACCACCATCCACAACCACCACCTACAACCACCATCCACAACAAGCATCCACAACCACCATCCACAACCACCATCCACAACCACCACCTACAACCACCATCCACAACCACCATCGACAACCACCACCTACAACCACCATCCACAACCACCATCCACAACCACTATCCACAACCACCATCCACAACCACCATCCACAACCACCATCCACAACCACCATCCACAACCACCATCCACAACCACCATCCACAACCACCATCCACAACCACCATCAACAACCACCATTCACAACCACCACCTACAACCACCATCCACAACCACCACCTACAACCACCATCCACAACCACCATCTCCAACCACCATCTCCAACCACCATCCACAACCACTATCCACAACCACCATTCACATCCACCATCCACAACCACCATCTACCATCCACAACCACCACCTACAACCACCATCCACAACCACCATCTCCAACCACCATCCACAACCACCATCCACAACCACCATTCACAACCACCATCCACAACCACCATCCACAATGACCATCCACAACCACCATCCACAACCACCATCCACAACCACCATCCACAACCACCATCCACAACCACCATCCACAACCACCACCTACAACCACCACCTACAACCACCATCCACAACCACCATCCACAACCACCACCTACAACCACCATCCACAACCACCACCTACAACCACCATCCACAACCACCATCCACAACCACCATCCACAACCACCACCTACAACCACCATCCACAACAACCATCCACAACCACCATCCACAACCACCATCTACAACCACCATCCACAACCACCATCCACAACCACTATCCACAACCACCATCCACAACCACCATCCACAACCACCATCCACAACCATCCACAACCACCATCCACAACCACCATCCACAACCACCATCAACAACCACCATTCACAACCACCATCTACAACCACCATCCACAACCACCATCCACAACCACTATCCACAACCACCATCCACAACCACCATCCACAACCACCATCCACAACCATCCACAACCACCATCCACAACCATTATCCACAACCACCATCAACAACCACCATCCACAACCACCACCTACAACCACCATCCACAACCACCATCTCCAACCACCATCTCCAACCACCATCCACAACCACCATCCACAACCACCATCCACAACCACTCTCCACAACCACCATCCACAACCACCATCCACAACCACCATCAACAACCACCATCCACAACCACCACCTACAACCACCATCCACAACCACCATCTCCAACCACCATCTCCAACCACCATCCACAACCACCATTCACAACCACCATCCACAACCACCATCCACCATCCACAACCACCAACCACCATTCACAACCACCATCCACAACCACCATCCACCATCCACAACCACCATCCACCATCCACAACCACCATCCACAACCATCCACAACCACCATCCACAACCACCATCCACAACCACCATCAACAACCACCATTCACAACCACCATCTACAACCACCATCCACAACCACCATCCACAACCACTATCCACAACCACCATCCACAACCACCATCCACAACCACCATCCACAACCATCCAAAACCACCATCCACAACCATTATCCACAACCACCATCAACAACCACCATCCACAACCACCACCTACAACCACCATCCACAACCACCATCTCCAACCACCATCTCCAACCACCATCCACAACCACCATCCACAACCACCATCCACAACCACTCTCCACAACCACCATCCACAACCACCATCCACAACCACCATCCACAACCACCACCTACAACCACCATCCACAACCACCATCTCTAACCACCATCTCCAACCACCATCCACAACCACCATTCACAACCACCATCCACAACCACCATCCACCATCCACAACCACCATCCACCATCCACAACCACCATCCACAACCACTATCCACAACCACCATTCACAACCACCATCCACAACCACCATCCACAACCACCATCCACCATCCACAACCACCATCCACAACCACCACCTACAACCACCATCCACAACCACCACCTATAACCACCATCCACAACCACCACCTACAACCACCATCCACAACCACCATCCACAACCACCACCTAAAACCACCATCCACAACCATCCACAACCACCATCCACAACCACCATCCACAACCACCACCTACAACCACCATCCACAACCACCACCTACAACCACCATCCACAACCACCATCCACAACCACCATCCACAACCACCATCCACAACCACCATCCACAACCACCATCCACCATCCACAACCACCATCCACAACCACCATCCACAACCACCATCTACAACCACCATCCACAACCACCATCCACAACCACCATCCACAACCACCATCAACAACCACCATCCACAACCACCATCCACCATCCACAACTACCATCCACCATCCACAACCACCATCCACAACCACTATCCACAACCACCATTCACAACCACCATCCACAACCACCATCCACAACCACCATCCACCATCCACAACCACCATCCACAACCACCACCTACAACCACCACCTACAACCACCATCCACAACCACCACCTACAACCACCATCCACAACCACCATCTACAACCACCATCCACAACCACCATCCACAACCACCACCTAAAACCACCATTAACAACCATCCACAACCACCATCCACAACCACTATCCACAACCACCACCTACAACCACCATTCACAACCACCACCTACAACCACCATCCACAACCACCATCCACAACCACCATCCACCATCCACAACCACCATCCACAACCACCATCCACAACCACCATCTCCAACCACCATCCACAACCACCATCCACAACCACCATTCACAACCACCATCCACAATCACCATCCACAACCACCATCCACAACCACCATCCACAACCACCATCTACAACCACCATCCACAACCACCATTAACAACCATCCACAACCACCATCCACAACCACTATCCACAACCACCACCTACAACCACCATTCACAACCACCACCTACAACCACCATCCACAACCACCATCCACAACCACCATCCACAACCACCATCCACCATCCACAACCACCATCCACAACCACCATCCACAACCACCATCTCCAACCACCATCCACAACCACCATCCACAACCACCATTCACAACCACCATCCACAACCACCATCCACAACCACCATCTACAACCACCATCCACAACCACCATTCACAACCACCATCCACAACCACCACCTACAACAACTATTCACAAAAATCATCTCAACCACCATCCACAACACTCCAACCTATCCACCACTACCAGCACCACCATGCAAGCCAACCTCACCACCACTTCCAGCACCACCATGCAAGCCAACCTCACCACCACTACCAGCACCACCATGCAAGCCAACCTCACTACCACTACCAGCACCACCATGCAAGCCAACCTCACCACCACTACCAGCACCACCATGCAAGCCAACCTCACCACTGACGCAGGCAAGACAGCTCTGCACTGGGCGGCAGCGGTGAACAACTTGGACGCCGCGATCCTCCTGCTGCAGCACGGAGGCGTCAACAGGGACGCTCAAGATCTCCGAGGAGAGACCCCCCTCTTCCTGGCCGCTAAGGTGCTCTGGGAGGCAGAAGGTGTTATAGGGGGAGAGGGTGTTGGAGGGGGGGAAGGAATGGAAGAGGGGGAGAGGGTGTTGGAGGGGGGGAAAGAATGGAAGAGGGGGAGAGGGTGTTGGAGGGGGGGAAAGAATGGAAGAGGGGGAGAGGGTGTTGTAGGGGGGGAAGGAATGGAAGAGGGAGAGAGGGTTTTGGGGGGGGGGAAGGAATGGAAGAGGGAGAGGGGGTGTTGGAGGGAGGAAGAAATGGAAGAGGGAAGGAATGGAAGAGGGGGAGAGGGTTTTGGAGTAGGGAAGGAATGGAAGAAGGGGAGAGGGTGTTGGAGGGGGGAAGGAATGGAAGAGGGGGAGAGGGTGTTGGAGGGGGGAAGGAATGGAAGAGGGGGAGAGGGTGTTGGAGGAGGGAAGGAATGGAAGAGGGGAAGAGGGTGTTGTAGGAGGGAAGGAATGGAAGAGGTTGAGACTATTTATTCCTTCAATCGTTTGAAAATAAAAGGAATTCCTATTCGTCCACTCACTCACTATACACCACCACACAGTCTCAACCACTTTTACTAAACCTTTCACCCATCACCATCAACCACTATCAACCACCACTTGCACCACTGGCACCACCACCACTTGCACCACCACCACTTGCACCACTGACACCACCACCACTTGCAGCACCACCACTTGCACCACCATCACTGGCACCACCACCCACCACTTGCACCACCACCCACCACTTGCACCACCACCACTTGCACCACCACCACTTGCAGCACCACCACTTGCACCACCACCACTTGCAGCACCATCACTTGCACCACCACCACTTGCACCACCACCACTTGCACCACCACCACTTGCAGCACCACCACTTGCACCACTGGCACCACCACCACTTGCACCACCACCACTTGCACCACCACCACTTGCAGCACCACCACTTGCACCACCACCACTTGCAGCACCACCACTTGCACCACCATCATTTGCACCACCACCACTTGCACCACCACCACTTGCACCACCACCACTTGCAGCACCACCACTTGCACCACCACCACTCGCACCACTTGCACCACCACCACTTGCACCACCACCACTTGCAGCACCACCACTTGCACCACCACCACTTGCACCACCACCACTTGCACCACCACCACTTGCACCACTCGCACCACTTGCAGCACCACCACTTGCACCACTCGCACCACTTGCAGCACCATCATCACCAATGACAGGAGGGCAGCTACCAAGTGACTCAACTGCTCCTTTACAACTCGGCCAACAGCGACTTGCCCGACCAGCTGGAACGCACCCCACGTGACGTCGCTATCGATAAACGCCATGTCGAGATTGTTCGTCTGTTGGATGAGTATGCCTCCCTTAGCAACCCCGTTGGCAAGGAGGGGGTCAGGAACATGGTGGTGGGGGGTAATGGGGAAGGAAGTGGTGTCAGAGGTGGCTTCAACACTACTCCTTCGGTCAGACATGCATGTCTTGCGTCTCAGATGGGTGATGAGGGAAGGGGGGAGGGAAAGGGTGAAGGCGATGAACGGCTGAAGGGCAAGAAGCGGAGGCGGCCAGGAGATGACAACACGAACAACAAGACCAACCTGCTCGTCTACCACCAGCAAGAGCACTTGCCACAATTCAAAATATCCAGACTGCCAATGAATCCAGACGACGTCCAACTGCTGTCTAGACCGATGCAAACCCTCCAGTCTAGACAACCTTCCCTCCAGTCTAGACAACCGTCCAGACACGCCCACTCCTCGCAGAAGCATGCGATTGGCTCGACAGGCTCAAGCCCCAACAACTCTGACTTCACTTCCGGTCCCAGTCCCTCCGATGACGTTCTCATGCCAGTCTACCCTGTCTACCATGCCAACCCTGGCAACCTTGCTTACCAAGGCAACCCTGTCTACTATGGGTGCTATGGAAACGTTTTATACCATGGCAACGATGCCTACTATGGAATCGATGGTTACCATGGCTGCGATACCTACGATGCCTGCTATGACAACCATGGCAACGATGGACACCACGGAAACTCAATGGCTGCTTTTGACGACAAACAAGCGAGCGGAAATGCTTTGTCATGTTTGGTAGGACGACAAATGGCTCCACAAGACAAGCCTTCAAGCCACTCCAGCCACTCCAGCCACTCCAGCCACTGCAACCCTCACAACTCTTCTCAACCAGCACAACTTCTCGCTCAACACTTCCTCACTCCGCCAGGCCTTAACGTCATAAGTCCCACTCAAGCTCTCACCCATCCCTCCTTCACCCATCCCTCCTTCACCCATCCCTCCTCTTCCAACCACCTCTTCTCCTCCAACATCCCCTCTTCCACCCACCTCTTCTCCTCCAACATCCCCTCTTCCACCCACCCCCCTGCCACCCACCCCCCTGCCAGACACTCCCTCTTCGAAACACCCTCTCCTGACCAGAATGCTGAGGGTGCAGTTGGGGCAGGTGACGTCAGCCTTTGCCTCCCTCGTGCTTCCCTGCAATACGCTAATTAAAACAACAACAACAGTGACAGCTCAAAAAGGTACCTGAGAGCTTCCACATGTCTACCACAACAACAACAAAAACACCAACAACAACAAAAACAACAACAACAAAAACAACAGCAAGTTCACTTGCACGAGCAGCTAGTGGGCAACAAGATGGTTCTGTGTGTTTACGAGGGAGCTGTTGAGTCCCACGAGGGAACATTCTGTTAACAACTTCTGTTGTTGCTGTTGCCTTTCTCAAATAACTATCATCACAGTTTTGCAAGATGGCAAGAACAATTTGCTGCCTAACATTTAGAAAAACTGAAATTGTTTGGAGAAATTAAACTTTTGTTCAAAGACATTTCTTCGGATTACACATTTTCGAGCAGCATTTCTTCTTGCATTTTTTTGCATTTCTTCAGTGATGAGCGTTTCTTTCTTTTGTTTTTGTTACTTTTATAACTACGCCTATTTTGAGGATTGTTAAAGTTGCTTTTTAATGTTTGTTTTGAATAATTGTATCAAATAAGTTCAATTTGCTTTTCATATATAAACCTTTGGGTCTGTTTTGTTAATAGTTTCTCAGAATCTAATGGACTTAGTTTTTACACTTGTAATGATTTTATTTTGTTTTATTGAAGTATATTTATTGATACTTCCATTTTGAATCTGACTTATCTCTGATGGTCCTCTTAGGACTGTGCTGCTTTCAGCTTTTTGTAAGTTGTGTAGCTAAATTTGCCATTGTTAGTACTCAGTCCCATTTCGAAGTTAACATTTCAAATTCAAAAATTATTGCTCACTTTCGAAGATTATATTCTGCGTCAATATTGTCGCAGGATAGCGTAGCCGCGCGGTTGGTGTTATCCTGCGTCCAGATTTTATAATCTAGTAATTTAGTGAATTTGTAATTTTAAATTATGAATTAATTGGCAATAAATTCATAATTATATTTTTAAGTATTTCTTTCCAAACTTAAATAGGTTCACCGTTAAATTCTACGTAATTTTCATTAGGTACAGTGAAATGTAAGGGTTTTCGAATTTTATAACAGTAAATTTGAAACAGCTTCCGTGGCCTAGTGCTTGCACTTCAGACTCCGGATCGCTACGCTCTGGGTTCAATTCCCGTTAATAATATTTTGTAAAACAAATATTTTTAAATATTTTTAAAAGGATTTAATTGATGTTTTAGAAAAATTTAACTCGTTTTTTAAATTATTTATTTATTTATTATATTTATAATGAATAAAAGAACAAAAAATTAGATGATTAAAATACAAATAAAATATAAATTTAATTACTAGAGTAATTTTTCATAAATTATGTCTTATAAATATTTTATTTATTTAGTGTTAGGTTAAGGTTAAGTTAAGCCTTAACTGTTAAGGGTTAGTTTACCAAAATTCAATGATTATTACGAATGATATAAAAAAAATATTTAACAAAGAAAAAATTTATTATTATTATTTTACGAAAATTCACTAAATATAAATAAATAAGAAAAAACATTGTTAAAAGTAACTCGCTAAAATCTGGACGCAGGATAACACCAACCGCACGGCTACGCTATCCTGCGACAATATTGACGCAGGATAGCACCAAGCGTTCACTTTGTACTTTCGACGACACTAATTGCATGGGGAGTTGCAAAGGAGTGATTGCAAGGGGAGGGGGTTGCAAGGGGAGGGGGTTGCAAGGGGAGGGAGTTGCAAGGGGAGGGGGTTGCAAGGGGAGGGGTTGCAAGGGGAGGGGTTGCAAGGGGAGGGGGTTGCAAGGGGAGGGAGTTGCAAGGGAAGGGGGTTGCAAGGGGAGGGAGTTGCAAGGGGAGGGGGTTGCAAGGGGAGGGAGTTGCAAGGGGGGGGGGGTTGCAAGGGGGAGGAGATTGCAAGGGGAGGGTTTGCAAGGGAAGGGGTTGCAAGGGGAGGGGGTTGCAAGGGGAGGGGAGGGGATACCAGGTATAAGGCGCACTTGTTTCACTTCTTCCGTTTAACCTTTCAATGCAACTATTTACTATACGATAAAACTTACTGTATATTTCTTGAACCATACACAAAGACACACACACACACACACACACACACACACACACACACACACACACACACACACACACACACCACACACCCACACACACACACACACACACACACATCTCTTTCTTCAAAACATCTAAATCTCTCAAAAACGTTGTCTTAATTAAACACATCTCGTTCTTAAGGGGTGCCAGTTCTAAGAATGCGAACTTTTTGGTATGTACAAAAGACAAAAAGATCTCTACTTGAATCTACTTTGAATTGTTAATCTTTTTTGCTTGAAATAAAAGTAAATTGATTCAATAATTCGCTGTTTGTTCAGGCTTGGTGAGAAGTTGTGGTGGTGGTGGAGGTAAGCTGTTTATGTCAAGATCATCATCATCAATGTTGTTGTTGTCTGCATAAGTAGCATTGTTGTGGAGGCAGTGGCAAAGTTGATTTGGTGTGTGGTGTCTGCTCATGCATCCTGGGGTGCTCTCACTCGCAAGGCTGCTGTTGCTGTTGTTGTTGTTGCTGTTGTTGGTGTTGTTTGTGTTGTTGTTGTTGCTGTTGTTGTTGCTGTTGCTGTTGTTGTTGTTGTAGTTGTTTGAAGCTTGCGTGCCTTCAAGAAAGATTGAGTAGTTGTGGTGTGGGGGCTGCTGAAAGTAGTTCTGATGATGATTGATAAAAGCGTGCTGATGATGATCTACAGGAGGGCTCTGATGATGATTGATAAAAGCGTGCTGATGATGATCTACAGGAGGGTGCTGATGATGATCTACAGGAGGGTGCTGATGATGATCTACAGGAGGGTGCTGATGATGATGATGTTGTTGTGGCAACACGAGAAGACTTTCTGCACTCTCGATCTCACAGCCATCCGGAAGACCTTCCCTGGGCAGCATCAAGCACCAGTTCCTCTCTTCTTCTCCTTTCTCTCCCTTTTCTATTTTCTTCTTTCCCGCCTTGGCATCTGCTTCCGCTGCATTTGAAATCTCCAATGAAACCCTTCTTTTCCTCTTCGATCCATTCTTTGCTTTCCCTCTCTTCACCCCTCCATCCTCATCACCAATTTCGAGTTTGTACTTCTTTTTTGAGGTTTTTTTCCCTATATTTTTGTTTTTTTCTCTTCCGGTTCCACCATTCTGATCGCTCATGAGGCTTTCTGAAGTGTCACTCATGTTGAGGCCTCGAACTGTTTCTACGTTCATGCATCATTTTAATGATAATCATAACAATCATAATCATTACAATCATAATCATAACAATCATAATCATAACAATCTAAATCATAACAATAATAATCCTAACAATCATAATCATAACAATCATAATCATAACAATCATAATCATAACAATCATAATCATAACAATCATAATCCTAACAATCATAATCCTAACAATCATAATCATAACAATCATAATCATAACAAGCATAATCATGACAATCATAATCATAACAATCGTAATCATAACAATCACAATGATAATTCTAGAATTTTTGTGTAGAAAGGGCTCAGAAGACGACTCCGAGAGTGCATGGGGCATCCAACTAGGAGCCTGTTACATTAGAGAGGTTATCTTGCAGTTGAGGTCTACACAGTAATGGGGGACAGCGGTAAGGGAAGTTATTACTGCGGTAATACTACGGTAACAGATTTTCAAAATAAAAGACTGATTTAAAACTTATTGATTTAACTTTTACTAGTCCATTCACAGGCATTTATGAATCTAGTTTTGTTAATTAGTTTTCGCTCTTTAAATTAGCTTTATTTCGGTCTTTCCGGATATATATTATAATAAAAATATTGGTTAGACTCTATACTGCTTCGAAGGCTGCCCAGGATAAAGGGTCGCGATGGTAGGCCTTTCAATTTGCCTGCTGTCGTTAGGTGTGCTGAGAGAGCCGTTGCAATGTAATGGCTAAGAAAGGCCACACTGCCAGCCGCAAATTCACCTTTGCCGCCTACAACGTGAGGAACTTGGCTGACACAACACACCACCACAAGCTCCAACAAAATATAGCATCGACTAAAAGTTTTCCAAGAAAAACGGATGACGCGTCTAACGAGGACCATTGAGTGGCCGTATTCTGCAACTTATCATATCTTAGAAGGAACCCGTTGTCTCTGCATATGCACCTAACGAGCCCTCACTCATTTAGAAATGACCTTCAAAAATGACCTTCAGAAATGACTTTCAGATGTGACCTTCAAAAGTGACCTACAGAAATGACCTTCAGAAATGAATTTCAGATGTGACCTTTAAAAGTGACCTACAGAAATGACCTTCAGAAGTGACCTACAGAAATGACCTTCAGAAGTGACCTTCAGAAGTGACCTAAAGAAATGACCTTCAGAAATGACCTTCAGAAATGACCTTCAGAAATGACCTTCAGATGTGACCTACAGAAATGACCTTCAGAAATGACCTTAAGAAATGACCTTCAGATGTGACCTACAGAAATGACCTTCAGAAATGACCTTCAGAAATGACCTTCAGAAATGACCTTCAGAAATGACCTTCAGAAATGACCTACAGAAATGACCTTCAGAAATGACCTTCAGAAATGACCTTCAGAAGTGACCTACAGAAATGACCTTCAGAAATGACCTTCAGAAATGACCTTCAAAAGTGACTTTCAGGAGTGATCTTCAGAACTGCCATGACCATGGAATGAAATATTCACCATAGCTAACCATAGAGCAACGCTGGAGAGAATGGTTATGTCTTTTCTAGTGCGAATTTTATCAGCTTCCGTAGCGACAACAATTTTTTCTTTACCGTCAAGCTATTCTGGTCATCCAACTAAATAGCAGATTGTTTGAACATCCATCCACTAACCCATCTATCACCCACCCACCCATCCACCAACCCATCCATCCACCAACCCATCCATCCACCAACCCATCCATCCACCAACCCATCCATCCACCAACCCATCCATCCACCAACCCATCTATCCACCAACCAACTATCGAGCTAACCTTCATATTTCAATTTTTTTCTATTGCAAAACAAGACCATAGCTACGGCCACGACCACCACAGTGACCACCAGCACTGCCAGCACAGACGGCATGAGCACATACAGCTGGAAGGGGGTGAGGAGAGCAGCACTCGAGGGACGCCTCCTGTGTGCCGTGGGAGGAGTTCCTTCAAATGCTTTTCTATTCGTTTCGTTTCAATTGCTCATTCAACTATAATGTGTTTATTCAACTACCGTAAAATACAAGGTATTTCGTACACTATTAGTTTTCGCACATTATTATTTTTCTTACAAAACGATTTTTTTGGACAATAATTTTAGAAAATTGAATATCAGTAATTTTGCCGAAAAATAACAATTATCGTAATTGAATTTCAATAATATATTAATTTTATTTTTTAACTTTGAAAAATTACAAATATAATCATTAAAAATGGAAAAAAGTATTTTAAAATTAGATTTCGCAAAATAAGGCAAAAACTGCAATATTTTTTTGTAATTAGTTGAAAAAATATTTATTATTTCGTACATTAAATTTTTTTATTTATTTAAAAGTGTACGAATATATTGGATTTTACGGTAACAACCTATCATGTAAGTATTTGAAAAGGTATTCAATTTTTCGAATAAAACTCGGAAATTCCATTCTTACCTGATCAGGTACTCGTGTTCAATCAAGCCAGTTTTGTTGTCATCTTCCAATCCAGGTAACTTGTGATCTGTTATGCCCTCTACCGGTGTCTTCAAAGTTGCATGCTGATTAAATAATCCAGGTAAGGTTTCAGGTGTGGCGATTAATACAGGTGAGAAGGGTCCAGAGCCTTGTTGATTGTTGGCGGTGATGTAGATGGAGTAGTTGTGCTGGCTGCTCAGGTCCACCAGTGTGAAATAGAAGCGTGAGTTGTTGGTATTCAGCAAGTTGTTGTCGATAATGAGTTGTAACTCTTGTAATGTCACGTTAACATTGTTCTTTGAAGTTTTATTACTATCACTATCATCATCACCACCATCAACATGACCATCATGACCCTCATCATCACTTTCATATATGGGTGTGTAGTGGATGGAGTAGTACACAGAGCTTCCATACTCCCTCTCCATTGTGACGCCCTGCCAACTAAGGCTCAGTGCTGCCGCTCTAGATGATGATGATGACGATGAAGAAGTGAGTGATGATAATGGTTCTTGTCTCAAATCTGTAGATGCTTCTGAGGGCACTGAATTGATGAGAGGAAATATTAGATGTGAATTTAGACTATGAAAATATAACATATTCATGTTTGTAGAGACAGACCGAAATTTGGCTTGTGTTTTGGCACCAAAACTCTTGAAAATTAACAATTTCGACCATGATTCAGTTTCAGTGGGAACTACCGAAAAATAACGGTTTGTTCGCACATCCATCATTTTAAGACTACATTATTTTTCAAACAATTAATTTTTTTGGGCTTTTTTCTGTAGGTAAAAGCAAGAGTTTCTATTATGACGAACTTTACTGAACTCCAATAATATCCTTATAATATAAGGACTAGTATGAGTAAAACTTTGAAAATGAGAACGAAAATCATGTGAAAAAGTAAAAACTGTGTAATTAAACACAAAAAGTTCGCTAAAAGCCCATGTATATGGATAACTTTTTCGTCTCTTATTTTTAATTTTTAAATTGTTCCAATAAGACGAATTAAATTTGTTATGCAATAGTGAAATGGTGATTACTTCCCATCAAACAAGCTAATTTTTGGCATTGATAAAACAGGTGCGTCTTATATAGTGTTTTACGGTATAGCAAAACCACAAAACAACAAGTAAAGGGTAGTTCCACAAAAGTGACGGTCGTTTTTGGTGATAAATGGGATTATAAATGGGATTATAAATGGGGTTATGAATAGGAATATAAATGGGATTATAAATGGGATTGTAAATGGGATTGTAAATGGGATTATAAATAGGATTATAGCAAAAGACTTTAAAAACATTCTATTTCTTCTTCCAAACTTATATTTTGAAAAACACGGTGAGAAGAATTTTAACAACTAAAAATAAAAGTATTTCTATATACAAAAAGACCTCCAAATAAACGCAGTCTTAAATTATTTTATATATATTCAAGTTGACTCTATTGTGGAATTAACCATAGGATAAGTATTTCTAAATAAATTTTTATCATAAATTTTATTGTTTAATATTTTATATTTGAAAAATGTTTTAAACATTAAAAAGAAATACATAAATGACTTAACTAACATGTTTATATGATATTTTGTTCTCTAAAAAATTTAAAAAAGTTCAAATCTTTAGTTTTAATCTTTTCGTTTTTTTGTTTAATTTCAGTCTTGGTCGATACTGAAAAATTAGTTTTGACCAAAAAAAAATTAGTTTCGGTCGGTCTCTAGATGGTTGAAATGATTAAAATATTAATGTATTAATTATAGCTTTAAACTATAATAAAATAAAATATAGGTTTAAACTAAAATAAAATAAAATATAGGTTTAAACTATAATAAAATAAAATATAGGTTTAAACTATTATAAAATAAAATATAGTTTTAAACTATAATAAAATTAGAAGTAGATTAAAATTGTGATAATATAAAATATTCATTTTTGAAATATTTATTGAAATATTTATAATAATATTTGGGTTCTCGCACCAATAGCAGAGGTCTGAAAGTTGAGCCAATTAGTGACATGCCCACTGCCCAGTCTATTTATAGCTCTGACCCTGACCTTGTAGGCCATGCAGGCTTCCAGAGAATCAACTTTTAAATCTATTCTCTCCAGATCATTGAAGGCATTTTCTATTTCGAAATCGCGTAGTTTCGTTTCTTCACCACCATCATCAAGAGTGCCTGCAAGGAAGGTGGTTTCGTATGTGAACTTCTTACAAACTTATTAGGCGCTGAATAAATTGAATTGGTTGATTGATGTGAGTGGGAGCATTAGGACACCCAGTCACCTAAGTCATTTACGAAATATTTAAAATTCATATGTAAATTGAAAGCGTTCAACGTCCAAAGACACTACCTGGTATTGCCTTGACTGAAACTTCAACTCTATATTTAGTAACAATGGAATTTCCATCAAATGGACTTTTCCAAGACAAAGCCACCCAATCAGAAGCGACCTGATCTGCAACCAAGGTCTGAGGAGCATCAGGTGTTTCCAAGACGACCAGTTCCTTAGCGACGCTGTCTTCACCATATTCGTTGCTGGCGACACACAAGTAGAGAGCAGAGTCGACGCTGGAGACGTTGTCGATGTTGAGGCTCGATCGTAAGCCGTCGTCAGTCTTCTCGCTCAAAAGCCTGTGCCGAAACAATTCCTATCTATGAAACGTTCTTTCACTTATATGCTTTCCCTTCCTTCTTTAGTTTTGCTTCCCCCTTCCTCATTAACTCTAAACTAGAGCTGTGCTTTAATCTACGTTAACTTTCGATTAACGCGTTAATCAATTAACGACTGTTAAATTTTTAACGCTGTTAAATATTTTAACGCATTTATTAAAAATAACGATTTTTATCATTTTAATGCATTTAAACTTATTCAAAATAAACTGTTTTTGCTGTTTTGGTTAGAATGAAAGAAACACAAACACTACTAATCTACTGTCAAAAAACGAATGGAAAAATTGCCTTTCAATAAAAAACTTATCCTTTCTTGAAGATTTGAAACAGAACTTCTAGGCGGTGAAAATTAATTTTAATTTTCAATAGTGTTACTTGCGATTTGTCACTTTACACAAGAAATAAGCATTTCCAGTCTACGTCATTTGTTTCACACATAAATTTGTTTCCCAAATTGGAGCAGAGAATGAATAATCAGAATTTCAAGATTTGCTACATCATAAAATTTTTTAATGTTTTCTAAAAATTCAAGGGTTAAAAAACTATAAGAAGAAAAAACCTAAAAAAATATACAGCCTTCACCAAAGAAAAGACGATAAACGTATGTAATTTCAGATTCTGAAGATGAAGATACCTCAATGATTACTAAGTCAATAATTCCACGTTATAGAAGAGAATTTGAGATAGGCTTTGAGAGTTGTCCTCTTGTTTGGTGGCAACAACACGAAGGGGCATATCCGACTCTTGCGAAACTGTCAAGAAAACACTTTTCATCTCCTGCCAGTAGAGTTCCATGTGAAAGTTTATTCAGCTTGTCAGAACATATAGTTAGCAAGAAAAAGTCTCTCTAGATCCAATTCGTTGGTAAATGTTGAACAACTTGTTTGCTTGAGTAACTGGCTCAAAAAGGATGTGTGAAAATGCATTTTTTATCATTTATGAATTTTTTTTTAAATGTGGATACTTTATAAAAGAATTCTGATAAAATTGTTAATAAATGTTAAAAAAAATATTTTAATACTATTTTATACTAATTTCAAACATGCTAAAAACATTCCGTTAAAATACGATTAACGGCGATTAAAATTTTTTACCATGAAACAGCTCTACTCTAAACCCTTCATCTTCTATACGTAGCCTTGGTTTTATCTTCGATTCTAACCTGTCTTTACCTCCTCAAATTCTCTCTGTTTCTAAATCTTGTTACTTCCACATTCGTCGCATTAAACAGCTTCTTCCTTTTCTCGACGATCCTACATTGCAACTTCTTGTATCTTATCTAGTTCTCTCCAGGATTGATTATTGCAACTCTCTTTTCTATGGTCTCCCTGATACTACTTTAGCTCCTCTAAATAAAGCCTTTAATTGTGCTGCTCGTCTTGTTACTCGTGCTCTTAAGTTTTCCCACATTTCTCATTATCTTCTTTTATTACTTTGGTTACCTTTGAGATCTAGAGTGACATTTAAAATATGCCTAAATATATTTAAAATTCATAACTGTAATGCTCCAATTTATCTTAAAAATCTTATTAAACAACCCCCTAAATCTGGTCTAAGATCATCGACCTTTAAACGTTCTTTTCGTTTTTCGGATAAACAATCTTTTGCTCAACGTTTTTACTCCTCTTTTATGGAATTCTTTACTCTCTTCTCTAACTTCAACTAAGTTACTCATAGCTTTCTTTCGTCGCCTGAAGACGTATTTGTTCGTAACGTGATGGCTGAGCGCTTTTGTTCGCTTCGTAAAGGGCGCTATACAAATAATTAGTGATTGATTGATTGATGGTAAATGAGAGTGCAAAAGAGCAAGTTTGACATCATTATCTCACTTGTGTCCTGGGACTATCTCCGTTTCTCCTGCAACACTTCTGTTTAGGTTCTTATCATTATTTCCGATGTTGTTCTCTTTTTTGTTTCTGTTGTTTGGTGACAAGCTCCAAGTAACAGTGAGTGGCATGTCACCTGTCAAAGAGTTCGCAATTCAGCTGAAAGTTTTCATCAGGCAACTAAAGTGAATCTTTCAATTCTCGTTTTCTAACACCTCCACAAGCCTCCACTCATGAAGCATAAAATAATTCACATTCATTTTATTGACTAGCCAATAAATTGTATATTTTATTTTTATTATTTGTGTTTTCCGAATTATTCTTATAATTATTGTTATTAGTGTTCGACATATTGAATGGATATTTGAATGGCTCACCAGTGGCATCACACCAAAGACTGACAGCCTCTCCCAACCTCACTTCATCCCTCGACTCAGCTGATGTCACTGTGGCTGGAGCTGTGTGTGTGTGTGTGTGTGTGTGTGTGTGTGTGTGTGTGTGTGTGTGTGTGTGTGTGTGTGTGTGTGTGTGTGTGTGTGTGTGTGTGTGTGTGTGTGTGTGTGTGTGTGTGTGTGTGTGTGTGTGTGTGTGTGTGTGTGTGTTGTGTGTGTGTGTGTGTGTGTGTGTGTGTGTGTGCGTGTGTGTGTGTGTGTGAGTGTGTGCGTGCGTGCGTGTGTGTGTGTGTGTGTGTGTGTGTGTGTGTGTGTGTGTGTGTGTGTGTGTGTGTGTGTGTGTGTGTGTGTGTGTGTGTGTGTGTGTGTGTGTGTGTGTGTGTGTGTGTGTGTGTGTGTGTGTGTGTGTGTGTGTGTGTGTGTGTGTGTGTGTGTGTGTGTGTGTGTGTGTGTGTGTGTGTGTGTGTGTGTGTGTGTGTGTGTGTGTGTGTGTGTGTGTGTGTGTGTGTGTGTGTGTGTGTGTGTGTGTGTGTGTGTGTGTGTGTGTGTGTGTGTGTGTGTGTGTGTGTGTGTGTGTGTGTGTGTGTAATCAATAATAACACCCTTTAGTGCTTAGAACAATATTTGTTTCTGAAAGAGTAACGATGGTGGTGGTTGTGATGATGATGATAGTAGTGGTGAGGACAATGATGATGGTGGTTGTGATGATGATGATAGTAGTGGTGAGGACAATGATGATAGTGATAAAGATGATGAAGGTGGTGGTGATGTTGATGGTTATAATAATGGTTATGATAATAACGAGGATGATGGCGATAAGGATGATGATAATAGTTATTAGTTATTATGGTGATGATGGAAGATGATGGTGATGATGCACACCATGCACGTGAAGGAAGAGCACCCTGCTGAGCGACTTTCCCACTCCATTCGCCACCACACACATGTAGAAGCCCTCTGCTGCCTTGGCAACCCTTCTCAACACCAGTGTCCCGCTGCTCAGCACCCGTGTCCCCTCGTCCTGCTGCAACTCTAAGTACTCACCAGAGATGCCTTCTGTGTGTGTGTGTGTGTTTGTGTGTGTGTGTGTGCGTGTGTGTGTGGATGTCCTAGTAAAAAAGTCTTCAGAAAAAAAATCTTCAAAAATTAATTTTCAAGGAAAAATAATCACGATCCAGAACCAGCAGAAAACGTAATGATTAAAGTGAAGAATCAACATCCCTGTCAAATTTATTCAAATGCTATTTCCAGATTGAAAAAAAAAGTGAGCAAACATTAGATGAAAGTATGAAATTTCAATCTTTTAGATTTAAAGATCACGTATTCTTTCTTAAACATTATTTCCTTATGGTTAAAGTGACGAAACAACAACAGCCAAGTCAAATTTATTCAAATGCTATTTCGAAATTGAACGAAAAAATTATAACAAAAATTAGATAAAAGTATCACATTTTATTCTTTAGGTTTTAAGGATAACGTATTAATCACGTATTTTTTCTTAAAATTTAAATTAAAAAAAAAAAATTTATACAAACTTTTTATCCTAAAGACTTTTTATTCTGAAGACTTTTTATCCTGAAAACTTTGTATCCTGAAGACTTTTTATCCTGAAGACTTTTTATCCTGAAGACTTTTTATCTTGAAGACTTTTTATCCTGAAGACTTTTTATCCGTTAACCAATAATTTTTATTGTATTTATTAAATTAAAGTTCGTTTTAATTATTTATTAATTATGTTTTAATTATTTAAAAATATAGTCCGTTTTATTCATTTAAAATTGTGAAACAAATCTATTAAAAATATAAAGTCCGTTATAGTTATAATTATAGTTCGTTTTAATTATGTAATTAAAAAAAAATATAGTTTGTTTTATTTATTTAAAATGGTGATACGAATTTATTTTTAAAAAATCCGTTTTTTATACAAAAAGTCCGTTTTATTTAGACTAAAATATTAACAAAGAGGCTTCTTCTCCAAGAGACTTTTTCTCCAGAAGATTTTTTTTCCGGGAGGCTTTTTGTAGAAGGTGTTTTATCCGAAGGCTTTTTCTCCGAGAGGCTTTTTATCCTACATCCTATTTTTATAATGTAAAAATTATAAAAAAATTTTATACTATCAAATTATAAAAATGAATTTTTTTGTAGTTGTGGAGAATAAGAATTTTGTCAAAAAACATATTTCTAACATTATTGAGGAATTAATAATAATGAACGAGGAATAAATTCAGAAGAAGATGAATTGAACAAATATTCTCAATTACATCCCACCAAAATTGAAGATTATAAAGATTTTTTTATTTTATTGCAGTAAAATGACCAATTTTCCAATACAACAAAAAGTAGCCAACATTTCGTTTAGTATACCTGCAAGTTCTATTCTTTGTAAACGGAATTTTTCAACATAACCCAAGATCATCTAATTTGAAAGCTAAAACTCTTGACGGTTAAACACGTGTGAAAAGCAATAAAGACTAGATTGAATTCCTTAAAACAATGACTAGTTTCAATAAATATTTTAAATTTAAATCGTGATTTTTTATTTAAAACTTTTTTTCTGACTTTCAAATAAGAAATGTAAAATTTTTTTAGGACTAGTAAGTTTGGGACCAATAAACACGGCAGCGAAAATGGAAAAAAATACAATTTTTATTTTTCGGGAATGGGTCGAGTCCGGGTCAAAAAGTTTCTGAAACGGGTCGGGACGGGGATCAAAATTCTGATGGCCCATTGGGAACAGGACGGGATGGGAAAAACAATTTCGGGAACGGGATGGGACCGGGAATGAAAAATCGTCCATGTCTGGTCTCTACTGCAGACCCACCTATGCCTTCACACCCACCCATCCCTCCACACCCACCCATCCCTCCACACCACCCATCCCTCCACACCACCCATCCCTCCACACCCACCCATCCCTCCACACCCACCCATCCCTCCACACCCACCCATCCCTCCACACCCAACCATCCCTCCACACCCACTCATCCCTCCACACCCACCCATCCCTCCACACCCAATCATCCCTCCAGACCCACCCATCCTTCCACAATCCTCCAAACCATCTCACCCAGGCTCCTCTTCCAGCTGATTGCAGGTGCAGGATCAGCATAGGCTTCGCAAGGAATCGAAATCTCACCACCCAAGATAGCATGATGGTGGGTGTGGTGGGGAAGGTGTGCCCAGGTGGGTGGAACTGTATTAGTGAATGGGTTGTAGATGGATGGGTGGGTTGTAGATGGGTGGTTGGGTTGTGGATGGTGATGTGTGGGTGGATGGGTTGTGGTGTTGGGTGGGTTGTGGGTAGTGGAAAAATCCAAGATGCTCAAACCATAGACCAAGCCTAAACTAGAAACCTAACCATAGATTCTGAGATGGGCGGAGTGGTTGGTGGAGGCTGCAAGGTTGCTAACGAGGCAAGTGTAGAGTCCCTGGTGAAAAGCTGTTGCATGTTCAATAGAGAGGATGCTTGAGTAGAGGCCTGATGTCTGCGAGGGTGGTGGAGAGAAGAGGTGAAGTGGAAGGATGGAGGGTGGAATGGGATGATGGAGGGAGAAGGTGGCATGATGGGAAAGGGCAATGGGATGGTGGAGGGTGAAGTAGTAATGATGAAAGATCAAATAATAAAATAAGAGATGTTTAGATTGTGAATAGCAGCTAAAAGTGGGATAAGTGGTGGCGACCAAATAAAGTACCATAGAAACAAACATAATGGGAGCAAGCCACCATCATCACCATCCTCAACTCACATGCACTTGCACGCCCAGGTCACGTGGTATGACGTCACCATCCTTGAACCACAACAACGTCATCGGTAGGTCACCACTCGCCACCACGCATGACACAGAAACGCGGTCGCCAACTTTCTTTGAGGAGAAGGAGAATGGGTCGATCACAGGCGGTTCTGTCGAGGGTTTGAGATTGCGCATATTTTAGTCACCTAATTCACACATTTTTTATCCATTCACCCACCCACCCATCAACCAATCCATTGAAGAACCACCACCCACCTACAACTTTCAGCACCATCTCCTTCTCCATCCCTCTCCCCCCTCCATCTTCCACCCTGCATGTATAAGTGCCTTCGTCGTTTTCTCTCTGCACCTCTCGCACCAGCAGGGTGCCGTTGACCCAGCTTTTTTGTCGGTGATTGGCTGGTAGAAGTTGTCCGTCTGGGGATTTGGTGTTCATCTCAAAATATCTGGACCTCTAAACACGCAATGAATCAGAAACCACCAAGCTCTAAGAGAATGCGTTCACACATAGTGAAAAAACACTAATGAAGCATCCAGCTTTCTAGCATCTCTTTTCAAATGCTTGAAGTTTCAGAGGCACACATATCATCATCATCTACAGCAGAATTAAAAGAATGTATGTGTTGTGTGCTCTAACTTTATATTGTTTGAATCTATGGAACATGGAGAGCACACATCGAATATTCGGCCCATTCCAATACAAACCTTTCTTCCACTGAATCTTCTTGACTGGGTGGCCCGTGACTCTACAGTGGAGGCTGACGTCAGAGCCACTCAGTGACGTCACATTGGGAAGGGGCTTGATGAAGGGTGGGCCAATCACGTTGAGCAGTGCTTCCTTGGAGACCACCTCCGCTCCACTTCTGCCTTCACATCTGTACACCCCGCCATCTTCCACCCTCACCCCCTCCACCTTCAACTCACTCTCCATCCTCTCAGCCACCTCTTCACCACTTGCAGCCTTCCATGCCACCTCCCCTCCCCCTCCTGACACGACGACCACCCTCTTCTTTCTTCCCTCAGGTGACATCACGACCTCATCGACATACCACGTGATCACTGCTTTGTGACTGCCTCCAGTGGCAACGCAGCGGAGGCTCAGAGTGCTTCCTGGGACGAGCAGGATGTCTTCCTTGTCAATATCGATGCTGAGTGAGGGGGAGGCTGTGGTGGTGGTGGGTGGGTGGTGCTTCAGGAAGTGGGTCAATATATACTCCAAAATATTAAAAATAATTCTTCATAAATAATTATTAATTTATTTATTATTATAATATTATTATTATTTTTATGTTTTAATTATGATTATTATCATTATTATTGATATTTGTTGTTTTCATTCTTACAGTCGATGGTCAAGAGGGCAGAGGATGAGGCTTGCATGGTCTCACTAAAAACCACACACTGATATGCTCCCTCGTCTTCCCTCCTGACCTCACCCAGCACCAGTGAGGAAGCATCGTTCGAGGAGTGCTTCCTTCTTCCGCTTTCATCGTCTCCTCCATGCTGTAAGAAGATGCCATTGTGGAGCCAGTCAACTTTCATTACTGGGTAGCCCGAGATGTCGCATCTCAATTCAACTTTTTCGCCAAGTTTGACTTCGATCACGTGTGGATTGATCTTGACTTTGATTGGTTCTGAAATTATTTTATACATTTTTATTGGCTCAAAGCGACTTCTGCAGCAAATGAAACAACGACAATAACAACTTACCATAGAAACTGACGACTGTCGAGGCCTCCGCCACGCCCAACTGGTTCCGTGCCACACACACGTAACTGCCCTCATCTTGCCTCGTCCCCTGAGCCACCAACAAGTTGCCTCCCAGCAGACGGTGCTTTTTCTTCTCGGCATCATCATCATCCCTATCACTATCACCACCATCCTCATCACCACCATACTCATCATCTTCATTCTCAACACTTTCTATAACTTTCCTTCCATCTTTCCACCATTCGTAAATGACAGAAGGGTTGCCATTGGCAACGCAAGGAAGCTCCGCCCACGACCCGTCAATCAGCCTCAGGTGAGGTGTGCTGTCCACCATGACAGGCGGGTGCTGCAGGGTGTCTGTTGAGGGTTGTGGTTGAGTGAAGGTTGTGGTTGAGTGAGGGTTGTGGTCAGTAAGGGTTGTGCTTAAAGAGGATGTGAAGCTGTCACTTCTTTCTTATTTTTGGATCTTTGGTTTTACGGCTGCCATTTTGTAGAATTAACGGTTTTGGGTATAATATATTAAAATTTGAGAATCTTAAGTCTAAATAAAAATTAAATTTAATTAATTAGAATGTTTTTAGTGCGAATGTTGGTTGTTTTGAATCTGTCGAGAATGGCCGCAGCAGACCAAGATGGCCGCAGGGAATCAAGTGAGCTGCGACATAAAGGAGAAATCCTTCCATAGCAGCAGCAGTACCAGCGTTGGCAAGGACTTCTCCTTCACCCTCTTTCACAGCCTCGGCACCAGTGGCAAGACAGAAAAGTGAGAAGAATGATGATTGTGTTTTGTTGTTTTGAGGATGATGTGGTGATGATTGTGCTGTGGTATGAGTGTTGGTACTGTAGTGATGATTGAATTTTTTTTTTGGTGGTGATAGTGATTTTTTGCCGGTGATTGTCATGGTGGTGAGGGTGAGGCTGGATTATTGAGGTTGATTGTTTTTTTTTAAATATTTAAAATGATATATATACATATATTGGTAGTGGTCTAAAAACCGTTTTATTTAACAAATTTATTTGAAGAGCGCTTTTGTTCACTTAGTAAAGGGCGCTATACAAATCATTAGTGATTGATTGATTGATGTAAAATAATTAGAAGATGAAAATTTTATACTTTTTTCAGGGTTTTGGTAGGGTTGTAGGAAAATGAAATGAAACAAATAGTTTGTTATCTTTAAAATAAATATAAAAACGACATAAATCGTTAACCAGGTCATATTTATTTTTCTCAATTATATCTGAATATAAAAGCCATCATTTAAAAATCTTTTTTAAATTAATAATTCTATGTATATATTTTCTTTTTTCAATTTTATAATACCCTAATAATACTCTTATAATATTTCACTTTTTTTTTTTCTTCAGAAATTGTCCAAACAGATTGGAACGGTAAAATGTTTTTATACATATTTCTTAAATTTTGTATTTGATTAATACCAAAGTAATGCTTTTGAGTTTTCAACGCGCAACTAGTAATGATTTTTGGTATTATATTAACCAAGTGTTCAATATATCTCAGTGTTCCAATATTGAAACATCAAGAAAAAAATATAACAGAAAATTAAATAACTAGCAACTCTTTAATTTTTAAATTGAAATTTGTTTATGAATGAATGAATTACAATATGGCTTTAATAGTTTGTTGATTATCTTAAAATTATATTTATGGTGATTTTTTTTGCTAATTTATAGAATGAAAAATATTTTGAAAATATTGCTAAAGAAAAATAATTACTAAAATATTCAAACTGTTTGTATTTTGTTTTTTTTTCAATTTTTTCAATAATTTACTTTTCCTTTATATATAATTAAACTTTTCTCATCAATTTATATTCTACTTATCATTAATTGTTAACAAATAATGAATGTTCCATTATTGGAACAGTGAGCATGAATGGGGGGGTATCAAATTTTACTATAGGTTTTCAAATATTCATTTTATTCGTTGTGCAAAAAATACAAAAAGAATAAAAAAAGATGAATTCACCGAATCCAGACTTCTAGAGGGAGGTTGCACAAGTCGGGACGATTTTTTAACGTAGCCTCATAGCTCAATTGCATAAAAAATAATTTAAATTTAAATTTATCTAGGCCTTGTCTAGTCATGTTAACAAAACAAGACTAGATAAATAAAAAACACCAGTTTTTTTACTTCAAACATGAACACCGAAAAATTCCATGTTGAGCAACTGGGTACTCAAGATGGAATGTTCTGTTCCCTAAGATGAATTTATATTGTATTTAATAAAATTGTCATTTTAAAGTTGTATTTATCGTCAAAATTATTTAGTTATCTAGAGAAATCCACCAGTTTGTATTTTAATGTGAACTGTCATTTAATCAAATTGACTAAATTAAATTAAAATTAGCTTTCAGGTTAATTTTGAAAATTTAACTTTTTTTTGCTCTAGGTTTTTTAGTTTTCATTTCGACCTTTACTGGTTCAACTTCTTCAAAAATTGCTTTACTTTTTATAGTTGTGTCAAAGCTAATGAATATTAACAGCTTTTTTATTTAATAAAAAAGTAAATTATTGGTTTGTGTTAATTCTCAATAGTCCATTTAGAATAAACTTTATATAGTCGATTAAATTGTATATAGTCTATATAGCTTAATCATCCCCCGAGATGGACGAATGCCAGAGACAGATTCATCGATGTCTATAATCTCTTCCTACATTTAATCATAGACAATTATTCGTGGTCCATGTTAGGAAACTAGAACCATGTATATAATCATGGTCATAACAGGGGTCATAACAGGCCAATCACTCAATTTTTGATTTTACAACTTGCACACAATAAAACTGTATTGCATCATCTAATTACTAAGAAAAAATTGAAATTATATATCTTCAGAAGTTGAGGAAAAAAAAAGCAAAATTTATTCTCGCATATTTTAACAATTCTTCTAGAAATCAGTTTTTCAAGTATTCTAGTTGAATGAAACAACTTTCCTAAACGAAACCAACATAAAAATGTGCATCTAAGACGGATGCATAGATATGAAATGAATAAAAAAATAATTTTCAAAGTGCATAACTGTAAATATTCTATCTTTGGAATCGGTTCATCTTGAGGAACCTCCCCCTAATTGTTTTTTAAAATTGTATTAGAATTATTTAGTTTTATTAAATCTTTTTCTTTAAATTAACAAATTTTTGGATTAAAAAAAATTCTTTTCATAATTTCGCTTGTTTTAGACTCCTACAAATGCTTTTGTGAAGACAAGCCAGTGTGGCCCTTCTATTCTCCACCTTCCTGACCTCACCTTCTACGAATACTTGCTCTAAAGTCTTGGTGCAAGCATTCCTTCGAAGCGTTCCTCGCCAGGAGGATGCTGCAGAGGCCTCCCACGAGAGCGCCAAGCCTGAAAAGAAGTAGAAGCAGTAATGGAAAACCCGGAAAGCGACCTGAATACATAGCAGTTCCACTGTACCAGGCAGTCTCCCACATCATGGGAGATAACACACTTGAGCCTCTATGCCAAACGAACCAGCCTCTACTTGCGTCTGCAACTTCCAAATGCCGCCACCGTTGACTGCAGCTCAACCCAGACTCTGCCATGTCCTACAAGTGGAGGGGAAAGCCTACAGACCGCTGGGCAAGTGGGAAGAGAGCTACAGAGACTTGAGGAAGGCACGACGACGAGTGCAACGAAGGCAGGAGGGAGCTCAAGTCAATGCGAAGAAGATGATTTTGTGAAGCTGTGCTGTCTTTTTGGGATGCTCATTATGAGTTGTAAATGATTGTGATGGCTGGGGATGGGGGTGATGGAAGCAGTTTCACTGGATGGTGATTATTATTCAATTAATTAATTTATTTTAAAGTATTTTATTGGTACTTTTGAACCATTTAAAGGACATTATCATTCAAAACCAAGTGGTCTAGAAGCTCTTAAGGGTTAACGCCACGTTAACAAGACTCGTCATTGTATTGTATTGTATTTTAATGTATTGTATTGTATTGTATTGTATTGCATTGTATTGCATTGTATTGTATTGTATTGTATTGCATTGTATTTTATTTTATTGTATTGTATTGTTTGTATTGTATTGTATTGTATTGTATTGTATTGTACTGTATTAGGCCATCTGGCGTCACACGGTGTCATATGACGTCAAATAGCCTAATCTTACGTCAGAGGAATGAAGGTGAGACAAACCGACGAGGACGATGCTTCCAGCTTGACTGCGCTTGAGTTGCTGGGTGAGGGTGTTTTGGATGGTGCATTCAACTTGCATGTTGTTGTGCTTGTCGTTGATGTGACGTATGTGCAGCGTGCCTTTGTTGTTGTTGCTTTGGTCGTGTTTGTGGAAGACACTGAAAGCTGAAGACGCATGCTCAAAACTGTCATCTTTTGGGCAATGTTGCTCAAATTCTTCAAAATGACCGATACACACAGTCACAACAACACTCAATTCTTTCCACAACAACAACACTCACCTCCCTCCACAACAACAACACTCACCTCCCTCCACAACAACAACACTCCCCTTCCTCCACAACAACAACACTCACCTCCCTCCACAACAACAACACTCACCTCCCTCCACAACAACAACACTCACCTCCCTCCACAACAACAACAATCCCTTTCCTCTACAACAACAACACTCACCTCCCTCTACAACAACAACACTCCCCTTCCTCCACAACAACAACACTCACCTCCCTCCACAACAACAACACCTCCAAGCATCCACGACAAGACGACCACGTGTTCTCTCACAAACTCTGGTTCGACTCGACAGTGAAAGACTGCGGTGTTGGTGCGTCTGACGTAGACATCCTGCACCACGGCGTTGTATTGCTGGTACACGCTGTCAGGTACTGTTGAGGGAGAGAGAGAGTGGTTGAGTGGGTGAGAGGAGAAGGTACTGTTGAAGGGGGAGAGAGTGGTTGAGTGGGTGAGAGGGTGAAAAGAGAAGGTACTGTTGAAGGGGGAGAGAGTGATCATTTGTGTTCGCTTTAACTGCAAAGCTGATGTGCATACAAGATATAAGTGTGCCTGCAGATGAATGGATGGCATGCTGGTGTGGTTAAAGTATATGGGAACGCTTGGAAAGTTTGAATGATAAAACAGTGAACTGAATATTTTCTTTTCAAGTCACATTCCTCATCATCATCATCATCACCAATATTCTACTCATCATTATCACTACCACCATCTGGATCATCATCATCGTATTTATCGGCTAGAATTCACAAAAGAAAACAAGGTATTCCTATTGATGGCAAATCGATCGAACATTTT
>OX030963.1:7966422-7986422 GCA_943735955.1 Piscicola geometra
TAGTAGTGGTAGTAGTAGTAGTGGTAGTAGTAGTAGTAGTAGTAGTAGTAGTAGTAGTGGTAGTAGTGGTAGTAGTAGTAGTAGTAGTGGTAGTAGTGGTAGTAGTAGTAGTAGTAGTGGTAGTAGTGGTAGTAGTAGTAGTAGTAGTAGTGGTAGTAGTAGTAGTAGTAGTAGTAGTAGTGGTAGTAGTAGTAGTAGTGGTGGTAGTGGTAGTAATAGTAGTAGTAGTAGTAGTAGTAGTAGTAGTGGTAGTAGTATTAGTAGTAGTAGTAGTAGTGGTAGTAGTAGTAGTGGTAGTAGTAGTAGTAGTAGTAGTAGTAGTAGTAGTAGTAGTGGTAGTAGTGGTAGTAGTAGTAGTAGTAGTGGTAGTAGTAGTAGTAGTAGTAGTAGTAGTGGTAGTAGTAGTAGTGGTAGTAGTAGTAGTAGTAGTAGTAGTAGTAGTAGTAGTAGTAGTAGTAGTAGTAGTAGTAGTAGTAGTAGTAGTAGTAGTAGTAGTAGTAGTAGTAATAGTAGTGGTAGTAGTGGTAGTAGTATTTTTGTTTCGGTAGTTGGACGGCTTCGATAGGGATCTCAATTGACGTTTTCTAGCAGACGATTGTGGCGGTGGTGGTGATGATGGTGGTGGTAAGGGTGATGATGGTATTGGTGGCGGTGGTGGTGGTGTTGGAAGGGGTAAGCGTACTAGTGTTAGTGGTAGTGGTGGTGGTAGTGGTGGGGGTAGTGGTAGTAGTGTTAGGGGTGATGGTGGTGCTGGTGGTGGATGTGTGGTGGTGGGTGTGGTGGTGATGGTGGGTGTGGTGGTGGCGGGTGTGGTGATGATGGGTGTGGTGGTGGTGGTGGTGAGAGTGGTAGTAGGGTTAGTAGTGATGATGGGCGTGATGTTAGAAGTGGTGGTAGTGGAAGTAGTGTTAGTTGTAGTGGTGGTGCTGGGTGTGGTGGTGGAGTTTGGATGAACGTCCCAGTGGCACCATTTTCGGCGGAGGATCTAACGGTCTAAATTGTGAGACAAACGCCCTTGCGCCCATAATAAAATACTTTTTTCCAAAAATAATAATTTATATTCCATTAAAGTGTGTTTTTGTAATGATACAAATTGTGTAGAGTGAACTGGTGATGGTGGTGGTGAAAGATGGTGGTGGTGGGAGATGGTGATGGTGGTGTTGTGGTGATGGGAGATGGTGATGGTGGTGGGAGATGGTGATGGTGGTGGGAGATGGTGATGGTGGTGTTGTGGTGATGGGAGATGGTGATGGTGGTGTTGTGGTGATGGGAGATGGTGATGGTGGTGGGAGATGGTGGTGGGAGATGATGGTGATGGGAGATAGTGGTGGTGGTGGGAGATGGTGGTGGTGGTGGGAGATGGTGGTGGTGGTGTTGTGGTGATGGGAGATGATGGTGGTGGGAGATGGTGATGGTGGTGTTGTGGTGATGGGAGATGGTGATGGTGGGAGATGGTGGTGGTGGTGGGAGATGATGGTGGTGGTGTTGTGGTGATGGGAGATGATGGTGGTGGGAGATGGTGGTGGTGGTGTTGTGGTGATGGAAGATGATGATGGTGGTGTTGTGGTGATGGGAGATGGTGATGATGGGAGATGGTGATGGTGGTGTTGTGGTGATGGGAGATGATGATGGTGGTGGGAGATGGTGGTGGTGGGAGATGGTAGTGGTGTTGTGGTGGTAATAATAATAATTATGCTTCTTTCAACTTTTCCCATTCATCGCCATAAATATTCTTCTCATTCTCTTGCTCGATGCACCCAACTTCAACGCACCCACCTGTCCTCAATGCCGTCTTTATAAAGCCATTGAATGGTAAAGGGGTAGATGAATGAGTGGTGGGATAGAGAAGAGTTTGAGGAATGGGTGGATGTGGATTGGATGAAACGTTGCTTGGATGAAGATGGCGAAGGTGGAGGGTAAGATGGCGGGTGAGGTGGAGATGCAAGGCAGTGCAGATGTCCAGTTTGACTGTTCAGGAAGGTTGCTGCTTCTTGGTAGTATCGTTCATGGTTTTGTAGTTGATGTTGTTTTTGTAGTTGTTTTTTGTGCTTTTGTGGATGTTTTTGCTGATGTTGTTGGTGGTATTGCTGGTGATGTTGTTGGTGGTGTTGTTGTAGTTGTTCGTCAGTGACTACAACAACATAGTCAGGCAGGGTTTGCTGAGTAGGATGGAGCAACAAGAGCAGAATGGCAAGTCGTTGCATTTGTTTGAGCATGTTGTTTCAGTGGCTGCTCTTTGTCTTTTTGTAGAAGTTGTATTCGTTGTTGTTCATTTTGGAACGCCTTCAGTGTCACTCTATGTAGCTGTTGAGGTCAGGACAACATTTGTAGTTGTTGTAGTGTTGCTTTTATTGTGAGAGCATTGTTAACATCCCTCAAGAACATGACACAATGCAGTCCTTTAGTGCAAACTGATGTTTGAAAGTTTTTATGAAGCTCTAATCCACCAGCAACACCAACTCAATGAGTTGAAGCAGTTTTATTTGTCTTTTATATATTCCAGATGTATGTATGTATGTATGTATGTTTGTATGTATGTATGTATGTATGTATGTATGTATGTATGTATGTATGTATGTATGTATGTATGTATGTATGTATGTATGTATGTATGTATGTATGTATGTATGTATGTATGTATGTATGTATGTATGTATGTATGTATGTATGTATGTATGTATGTATGTATGTATGTATGTATGTATGTATGTATGTATGTATGTATGTATGTATGTATGTATGTATGTATGTATGTATGTATGTATGTATGTATGTATGTATGTATGTATGTATGTATGTATGTATGTATGTATGTATGTATGTATGTATGTATGTATGTATGTATGTATGTATGTATGTATGTATGTATGTATGTATGTATGTATGTATGTATGTATGTATGTATGTATGTATGTATGTATGTATGTATGTATGTATGTATGTATGTATGTATGTATGTATGTATGTATGTATGTATGTATGTATGTATGTATGTATGTATGTATGTATGTATGTATGTATGTATGTATGTATGTATGTATGTATGTATGTATGTATGTATGTATGTATGTATGTATGTATGTATGTATATTTTTTTTCGTAAAACACTGTTTAAATAGCTGTATGGTAAAAGGAACGGTTTCATGTTGAAATACAAAAACACTTTGGAAGTGAATTTCATCATTCCGGTTAGTTTTAGTGAAATTGTGAAAAGAAAAGAATCTGAAGTAGGCTTTGAGAGTTGTCCTCTTGTTTGGTGGCAACAACACGAAGGAGCATATCCGGCTCTTGCGAAACTGGCAAGAAAGTACTTTTCATCCTATGTAAGTACAGTTCCATGTGAACGTCTATTCAGCTTGTCAGGACACATAGTTAGCAAGAAAAAAGTCTTTTTAGATCCAAATTCTGTTGAAAACTTGTTTGGTTGAGTAACTAGCTCAAAAATGATGTATGACAATTGTTTAAATAAAATTGTGTTTACAAACTTTTTTGAAAAAGGGCCTGAAGTTAAACTTGTTGGGTTTCCAAGAAAGAATTACTGCCTTAAAAGGTATCTAAGAGCTTTAAAACGAACCTCATTGAGCGATAATAACGAGTTATGCAAGTCTAAAGAGAATGAACGATTTAGCACTTTAAACTTCGTTGAACAAAATATATAAGTTTGCGTATTTATAATGCGCCCAGACACGCAACGGAGGCGCCACTCACACGTCACAAGTCGTGAAACACCGCATCATATTTTTTGTTGTTTTTGGTCAATATCGTTCACAGTCTGACAGACGCAGACCACGTCACAATGGTTCTGAGAACACAAAATAGACCTCGATTTAACACAAAATTGTTTAATTCAGCACATCTCCAATTTTTTTGTCTGCTACACATTCGATTTCAATAGTACAAGATACTTCGTTTTTTTAAACTTTTTTTAAATAATCTTGATTCATCACGGCTTGACAGACACGAGGCATGATACAAAAAATACAAAAAATTGAAGGTGAAAAAAAACCAAGATAAATTCGAGAAAAAGATTGAAATTTAAAGATGAAAAATAATATACGTTTAAAGTAAATAATAACTAAAAGAAAATTATTAAATTCTAATATAAATGGTAGTGGATAAAAATAAAAAAACTCGAACAAAGGATATGGTGGACATGATAATAAATAAATAAATAAGTAATACAAATCAGTAATGATAATATAAATATAAACTATGGAATGAGATGTTTCAGAAGACGAGGGAAGAATGTTTTGCTTTCAAACGTGTTATATATTGGTGTATCGAAATTGTGCTTATGGGGTCTTAAGTTATGTGTAGATGTTTTAAGAGAGGGTAGAATTTGGTGGAGAACGTGGTCAGAGTTAGCGGATATTTTTTGAAATAGTTTAGTGTCTAAAGTGGTAAAAATAGAAGTGATAGATGGTTAGTGAGAGGGAAAATACTGAAGTTGCTTAATTTGTTGTTGATTAGCAAAACCAGACAAAGAAGGAGCTGCATACTTGAGGTGAGAGATGATGAGGGACTCAGTGATGTCAAAGAGTTTGGCACCAAAAAGTCCATGGGAACGGATTGTTTTGATGGCATGAAAAATTTGAAAGCATTTTTTGATAATGTGATCTATGTGTGGTGAAATGTTGAAGGTGTCGGTGAATGTGATACCTAAGATAGTGAGTTTGTTAGTGCGTTGAATGGATGGATGTAAAACTGGAGGTGTGATGTGTTTAGTTAACTTAATTTGTTTTCTTGATTTGTAAGTGAATATTTTAATTTAATTTAAAGTTTTAAAGATTTATTATTTGTAATTAATAACATTTACTATTTTTTATCAACTTTTAGACTTTATAATTTTACATACAGTCTGTAGAGTTAGGGGCTTAAAAATCTTTTTTGTTGCAATAATCTAGTTTTAATATTTTGACATGATATGCCAAGGGCTTCACACATAGGACCAAAAAAGTCATTGTTAAAAGGCCTGTATGTCATACAGTAAAGAGAAGGAAGCAGCCTATGACCTGTTGGGTTCGGAAGTGAATTGCCAATTAACAGGTCTTCTAAGAGGTCAACTTTTTTTGACATTATAACACTGTTTTATAATTTTAAAAACCCACTATTAACTTAGTTTAACCACTTCTTTTTAGAGCTGTGCTTTAATCTACGTTAACTTTCGATTAAAGAGTTAATTAATTAACGTCTTTTAAAATTTTTAACGCCGTTAAATATTTTAATGCATTAAAAAAAATTAACGTCTTTAAAAATGTAATGCATTTAAACTTATCCAAATTGAACTGTTTTTGCTGTTTTGGTTGCATTGTCAGCAAGGGAACACAAACACTACTAATTTACAGTCAACAAACGAATGGGAAAAATTGAATTTCATCAAAAAACTTTTCATTTCTTGAAGATTTGCAACAGAACTTCTAAGGAGTGAAAAACACTTTAAATTTTCAGTAGTGTTACTTGCAATTTGTCACTTTACACAAGAAATATGCACTCCAGAAGATGATCCAGCTTATGTTATTCGTTTCACACACAAAATTTCTTTCCGAATTGGAGCAGAAAATCATTAAACAGAATATCCAATGGTCAAGATTTGCCACATCATTAGACCTTCAATTTAAATATTTAAAATATTTGAGAAAGATAAAAGATTTAATGAAACTATTAGAAGAAAAGAAAACTTCAAAAAATATACAGCCTTTACCAAACAAAACACTACAAGCATATTTAACTTCAGATTCGGAAGATTACTAAGTCAATCATTAAACGTTATAGAAGAGAGTCTGAGGTGTGATTTGAGAGCTGTCCTCTTGTTTGACGGCAACAACACGAATTTTCCCAAAATAGAACAAAGAATGAATAATCAGAATTTCCAATGGTCAAGAATTGCCACATCATTAGACCCCCGATTTAAAATGTTAAAATATTTTCAAAAAATGAAAGAGTTAAAAAAACTATAAGAAAAAGAGAAAACCTCAAAAACTATACAGCCTTCACCAAAGAAAAGACTACAAACATATGTAGCTTCAGATTCTGAAGATGAAGATACCTCAATGATTACTAAGTCAATCATTAAACGTTATAGAAAATTAATAAAATTAAAATTTGAAAAAACATTTAATGATTATTCAAGAAGAAATATTCTGACTATTATATATGAAAAATAAAATTCTTTAAAATTATGAGACATTTTCTCCTATATTATTAGTAAAACATGCTGATGACTTTTATTGTTCTGACTTATATTATGCCAAAACTTGTTTATTGAAAAGTTTCACATATTAGTTTTTAAGACAAAACCAATATGCTTATTAATTATTTAGAACTTTAGTCCATAATATGGAAAACAAGTATTTTTACATAATATAAAAAAATAACTCTACAGAAAAAAAATTTCAATTACATAGTACACGGAAAAATTATTTAAAAAGAAGCTTTTGAGGGTAAATGGCAAACTTCGCAATTTTTTTTCGACAAGTTGATTCTTGTTTGCTAAAACTCATTGACGATGAATGCTCAACATGGCCAATCCATTGAGTCGATCTTCACTAACTTTCAGCCATGTTTAAATTCACCGAAGGGAGCTAAATGAACGTTCTACAGTGCTGGTAGTGCAGGGTAGAATGAGTAAAATTAATAATGCCCCAATCAACCTATTTATCAAAACCAAGGTTTTAATTTTTGACAAATTTATTACCTGTTGCACCGATATCAATAGCACTAAGTTTGTTGAGTTCTACAAAACATAAAAATTCTTTTTATCATTTATACTCACTTCAATGCTTAATTGTTACTTTCCTTAAATATATTCGGCCTCGTTTTCAAAAAGACTATAAGAACAAGCTTGTTCAAGTTCGGAGACTATATGATTGTTTTCTTTACAAAGATTCAATATTTCATTTTAAATAATAGGAGACCGATATAAATGCATTTATTGGTCCGTTTTCAGTATGATGTTGCAACTCAGTATCACCGGCTTCAATTCGCATTCAGCATAAATCTTCGCACACTCCATCTATTTTTTTCCTCTTAGGGGTAAACCAGAAGTTGAATATCTACAGGAATCGCATCCAGCATTTTTGAAGATTTCAGGAGTCCGGTGTTCCTGCTCTCTACAGCACGGTTTCTTAAGTGGTGGGCTCTGTTCAGTGGGCCGCGAAATGTTTTGTATTGAATATATTTTTTACGCTAACTACATTTTTTATTTCTTACTTTGTTGCTATAAGAATGGATGAAATAGGTCAAAAAACTGAAAAGCAGCTTATTGAAAAAGTAAAGTTTTTCTAAGTACTTATAAGACATTGTGTTTTTCAATTCAGCTTGACGAATCCAGAGATTTTTCCAACAGAGCTATTCTTCCTGGTTACGTTCGATTTGAAGCTAATAGTGACGTTCTTGAAAACGTGATGTTTTGCCTGGAGTTTCTTCAGGAGACAACAAGTGCTGAAATTTAGAATTTCTAAATCGATTATTCCATTGCGAAGAACGTTGATTGGAACAAATTTGTTGATTCAATTCAATTCAATTCAAAAATGATTTTATTCAGCAAATTAACATGGTTAATTTCTAGGAGACCCGAAGTATACACTTGTTGGGCCACCCAAACAAAAAATTACAGAAAAATTGATTCATATAGTAATCACAGTAATCACAAAATAATTAAAACAAAAATTCAATGTAAACAAAATTTATATTAACTTTTCATTAATAATCAAATTTTTGTAAAAATATAAAAGTAAAAGTACCCAGATTTATAATAGATTTTTATTAGACTGATTGGTCAAAATAACATTTATATATGAATAGACAAATAGAAAACTATTACGCAAAGAAATTGGAATTAATTAACTTGTAAATTATAACCTTATATGAACCTAGTGACAATGAATTTTTAGCATGTATTTGCAATCTATCCCAGTAATGCATCATTGAGTATAGAACGGAATTGATAAAAAAATTTGATCTAGGTTTATTAAAATATAAATCAAAATTATATCTTAAAGGCCTAGTACTATGTTCATTAAATTTTAGAATTTGATTATAGATTAATTGACAATAATTTAATTTATAAATTTTATAGAAGAGAATCAAGGAAAAAACAATGTGTAGCTGATTTATATTTAAAATTTTTGCCATGCTAATAATTACTAATGTGATCGAACTTATTTAATTTAAACAAAATACGCAGAAAAAAGTTTTGACTTAGACTTAATAAATGAATATTTGATTTTGAGCTACGACCCCAGACAGGAATGCAATAAGTAAGGCAAAATAAGAGAATTATATAAAGTCATATAGGAAACTTGAATCTTAAACGATAAATGATACCTAGATTTTTTGATAATTTGCTAGATATGTACCTAATATGATTTAACCACTTTAAGTTATCAGAGATAACAACACCTGAAAATTTTATAGAGTTTACTCTTTTAATCAATAAATTATTTAGCAATATAGTTGGATGTAGACATCTGTACGAATTTTAGAACCAAAAAAAATAATAAAAGTTTTGTCCAGGTTAATTCTTAGGTTGTTAGAAACAACCCAATCATAAACATGAATTAATTCTTCATTGATAATAGATAATAATAAATCAAAGTTAGTGTGTGAAAAAAGAAGAGTAGTATCGTCTGCAAAAAGCAAAAATTTTAAAACAACAGATGAGTTAATAAAATCATTAATAAAAATATTAAACAGTAAAGGACCCAGAATAGAACCTTGAGGAACACTTGAAGCAATTGAAGTCAGTTGAGACATAGAATTGTTAATACATACATATTGACAACGTTCGTGTAAATAAGAATAATTATAAACCTTTCCCCTAACACCATAGCTGGATAACTTATATAATAAAATCGTATGGTCTAAAGAATCGAAAGCCTTACAGAGATCAATAAAACACCAATAGAAAATTTTATTGATTTGAGAGCAAGAGAAACATAATTTATTACATCAACAATAGCAAATTGAGTAGACTGTTTAGGACGAAAGCCATACTGATTTGCACAGAAAATATTATTAGAAATTAAAAAAAAGGAAAGTCTATTATAAATAATTTTTTCAATAAGTTTAGATAAACTAGAAATAATAGATATAGGTCGGTAATTACTAATAAAATGCTTATCACCAGATTTGAACAAAGGTAAAACTTTAGAAATTTTCAAGTATTGAATGACAAATTTATTAAATGTTGTAAAGTAACCAAAATATGATTAACAGTTTTTTTAAATAAAAAGTTAGAAAAACAATCATCACCTGAACTATAAGATTTTTCAACATTAATAACGGCATCTATAATGTCAACCGCGAAACAATGAAATAAAGCAAAACTGTGTGTGTGTGTGTGTGTGTGTGTGTGTGTGTGTGTGTGTGTGTGTGTGTGTGTGTGTGTGTGTGTGTGTGTGTGTGTGTGTGTGTGTGTGTGTGTGTGTGTGTGTGTGTGTGTGTGTGTGTGTGTGTGTGTGTGTGTGTGTGTGTGTGTGTGTGTGTGTGTGTGTGTGTGTGTGTGTGTGTGTGTGTGTGTGTGTGTGTGTGTGTGTGTGTGTGTGTGTGTGTGTGTGTGTGTGTGTGTGTGTGTGTGTGTGTGTGTGTGTGTGTGTGTGTGTGTGTGTACCTCTAATATATCGACCCTCTGGATCATTGCCAAAGATGCATTTAACTTTCCCATCACATCTAACAGATATCTAATAGAGATGAGAATCGAACCCAAACTTAATAATTCAAGTTCGATTGGGAATATACAGATACTTACTTTTGACAATAACATTTTTTCAAACAAATGTTTTAAGAAATAGAATTCGCTTAAAAAAAGTTTTGTTAAATATCATCATTGAACGTATGCCAATTACTTAAATTTCAAATAAATGATTGTTGTTCCAGATGCTTGTATATGTTATTCGAATAATTAGTCTGATGACACCCATAAATCAATCAACCACGATAACTAATAGATATCGAATAGAGAATCGAATCCGAACTTAATAGTTCGATTGAGGATACAGATATATCAGATAAACTACATAAATAAATAAAAATTTCGGTTTTTCGGTAAATATGAGATCCATTTCGGCCGAAACCGAAATTGAGCCGAAATTACAAAATTATTTTCGGCCGAAACCGAAAAATTGCCGAAATTGTAAAATTAGATTCGGCCGAAACCGAAAAATTGCCGAAACTAAGAAAATTGGCAATTTCGGCGCCGAAACCGAAACCGAACCGAATTTCGGTCGGTCTCTAATTTTAATAAATCCCAGGTGCGTTTGCCACTGTGTCTATTTTTATTAAATTGCTCATTATAATACATATTCTCAGAAATTCTACACAGATGAACAAAAATATTTTTGTAATTCTTATATAAAAATTCGTCAGACCATAAAAACCTCTTATAAAGTCTATTCTTGGTAACAGACGAAACGATCAAACCCTGGGAAATCCAGGGTTTTTTCTTGCGAGTAGGTTCATGAGTAGCTAAACAAAATTGTGAAACAGTCTGCTTAAAAATATTGATAAATAATTCAAATGCAGTGTCAGTGTCTGAACAATCCAAAATCGGATTCCAGTCAAAATTCGTATAGTAATTGTTTAACTTTGCAATGTTGTAACAATTGTAACAAAAGATTTAGTATTATGATCAGATATATTACTTCGAAAGATACCTTAAAAGATGTAAACACAGGAAAATGGTCAGTCAAGGATGAGCAGATAACACCGGAATTATGTGTCATCAGATTGTTAGTGAAAATATTATCAATTAAGGAAGATTTAGTATTAGAAACACGTGTTGGAATAGAAATTAAGGGAACAAAATTAAATGAATGAAAGAAGTTTACAAATTGAGCAGAAATATTTTTATAATGGGAGCGGGGATGGCTTAGATGGTAGACGTCGGACTTGCAACTTAAAGGTCGCCTGTTCGAATCCCTGATAGGCAACCGTGAACTATCATATACCTAGTGTATATGATGCGGTGTTTGCGACGTATGCATTGAAAGATGTGTGCGTCGAGTGGAGTGGCGTCTCTGGCGCATAAGGACCATGGTTCCTAGAACCATTGTAACATGGCCTGCGTCTGTCAAGCTGTGAACGATATAGAATTTTTAAAAAATAATAATAATAATCATAATTTAATAGGTCAATATTGAAATCACCAATGAAATATATAAGTTTAGAGGAACAGAGTTTTATCTTTATTAATAGGGTAGTTAAATCATTTAAGAATAACATAGGATCAGAATTCGGAGGACGATATAAAACATATATTAAGCAACTAGAAACATTATTAATAAAGATTTCAACCACTAGTAGTTCAAAAGTTGGAGATAAATAAAACAAATCATCTCTAGTTAATAAACAAACCTACACCACCGCCAGTACAATCAACACGATTTTTGAAAACAAAGTGAAAGTCAGGCAAATCAATTAAATTAACATTTTCATCGCGCAACCATGTTTCAGTAATAGCAATCAAGTTAAATTTATTATTACAACATTCAATTAAAGTACCTATTTCAGTCATTTTATTAATTATACTCCTACTGTTGATATGAATAATTGATAAACTATCTGCTTCAATGAATTGATCAACTCTCTCCGGCAGCAGAAGAGGACAGTCACCATTGACATTTTGTAGAAAGTTTTCATCTGGATCAATATCATTGAGGAAAGTATCAGAATTGCCATAAAAATTGATTCCATTATCAGTGTTATTATCAATGTATATTATATTGTTGCTACTATTGCTGACGTTATCTTCTTCAGAATCGTTGTTAAAACTATTTGTTGTCGCCATGGTTGTTGGTTGTTGATTTTTGCACATTGTTCCCTTCTGTGGTTTTTTCTCTTTAGTCAACGAAAAGTCCCATTCACGAAGAAACGTGTACTTGGGCCATATGTCCGGATTTTTTAACTTATTCAGCTCTTTTAGTGGCAAAGTTATCTTAAAGGCTGTTGATTCTACTGTTTGGTCGATTTCAATAACTTCTGAATTTTTTTCTCCGCAAAACTGGAAAGCAATGGCTAAAAGTAATGTCGTTCGATTTCAAATGTTCTTCAATTAAACTTTTATTGCATAAGCCAACGTTTCCTACGTAATATGTAATTTTTTTCTATTACTTTGGACGCCTTTAATGAACAATTGACTCCCGTGCCAAATACCCTGTTACGGTTTATTCCCGGTTGAGGTTTATTAGAACCTACAGTATTACTGTTGTCAGTAGAGTTATTGTTGGGGATATGTGAAAGAAGCTCTGGTTCTGATATTGAAGTTTTACCTCGTTTGTTTGGATTAACTCCATCAGCATTCTTATTGTTATGCTGCACATTACTATTGTTGATGTTGTTCGGATTTGGACTTTGAATTAATTATGACCATAGCTGAGTATTGTACTTACTTTTTAAATTATTCATCGTTTGTTCAAATGTATTTTTTAAATTATACAATTGGTTGTTAACGTTCAATACACTCTCACTTAATTGTTGTATACCTTGTGTATGTTTGTTGATAATGGCGTCGAATTTGTTGTCGAAAAGTTGTTCAATTTTTTGATATATGGATTCACAATTGAAATTTGTACTAACCGGTATCCTATTGAGATTGGCACTGACGTATGTTGGTATACGATTAAGTCCAAAATTGTCACGGATGTACAACAACACTTCGATTATATCCATGAGTTTATCTTTTTTAGTGTTGCCATCTTGAACGAATTTAATTTTATCAATATTAAGGCTTTTGAATTCGGTGTTTAGCAACTTTTTTGATAAAGTTATTTCTTCGGTTGTAAAAAAATCTGCAGTATTTGATATAAATGTTTCAATATTTAAAATGTTTAAATTATTTAGTAAATAACACAAAATTTCATTTATGAAACAATTTTGAGCAGCCATGTTTGTTAGGTACAACTACCATAAGCTGGATCCCAATAATGATAAAAAGTTGTAGCTCTCAAATCTGTGTCTGCTCATTACTTTATTTACCAAGAGATGCTGGTAGCAAAAAAATGAGCTCGACGATGTCGTTCGTAATGTTGTAAAAGTAGGAAACTTTATGCGAGAAAGTGCATTGAATACGCGTTTATTTTTAGCACTGTGTGAGGATGTGGGTGCAGAACAAATAACTTTGGTTTCGCATACGGAAGTCAGATGGCTTTCTCGTGGAAAAGTTCTTACTCGTCTACTTGTGATTTGAAGAACATTTAAGCCAACGTAAAGCTCTGGGGGATGTTTTTAGCTTCTATATTGTCACATAACTTCAAGATATTTTCGGTATTCATGAGGAATTGAAAGTGTCAATGCAAAGTTGGTACTCTTGGGTTAGGGTTAGGGATTGGAGTTGAGGGTTAGGGTTAAAGTTATGGTTAGGGTTAAAGTTATGGTTATGATTTAGAGTAAGAAATTAGGGTTAGGGATAGAGTTGGAGGTTGAGACAAGAGTAGGGGATAGAGTTACGGTTTAAGTTTGAAGGTTAAAGTTGGGGTTTTGGTTGACAAATGTTTTAAAATAAATAAATAAATTTGTTGGGTAAAGGGTTAGGATGTAGGGTTAAGATTTAAGCCTTGGTTGAAATATAAAATATTATAAAATGAATAAACACTCTTGATGAGAAACTATCATAAAAATAAACGCAAGTTTATTCCGTGAAATTTACACTGAAGAAAACGTAGTCTTTTTGTTTTTTAAATCTTCACGGAAAATAACATCTTAAATATTAAAAACCCTGTAAACCTGATCCTTGTATTCGTTTCAACCAATTGCAGAACTATTTTTATGGCACGGCTGAAGCCCAGTGAGCGGCACCAATATTTTTTTCTTATTTTTAACTATTATTTTATATTGAGTATTATATTAATTTACCTCTGTATTAAACAATTTAAGTAAATTAAATTAAATTTTTCAACATTACTTGGATCTAAAGAGACTTTTTTCCTGCTAACTATGTGTCCTGACAAACTGAATAGACGTTCACATGGAATTGTGCTTTTAGGAAATGACTTGTATTTTCTTGCCAGTTTTGCAAGAGTCGGATATGTCCCTTCGTTTTGTTGCCACCAAACAAGAAGACAACTCTCAAAGCCTACTTCAGATTCTTTTCTATGACGTTTAATGATTGACTTGGTAATCATTGAGATATCTTCATCTTCAGAATCTGAAATTACATATGTTTGAAGTTTTTTGTTTGGTGAAGGCTGTACAGTTTTTGAAGTTTTCTCTTCTTCTTATAGTTTTTTTAACTTTTAAATTTTTTTTAAATTAAATTTTTTATGATGTAACATATCTTGAAATTCTGAATATTCATTCTCTGCTCCAATTTGGGAAAAAAATTTATGTGTGAAACAAATGACGTAAGCTGGAAATGCATATTTCTTGTGTAGAGTGACAAATCGCCAGTAACACTATTGAAAATTTCAAATAAGTTTCACCCCTAGAAGTTCTGTTGCAAATCTTTAAGAAATGAGAAGTTTTTTAAGGAAATGCAATTTTCCATTCGTTTGTTGACAGTAGATTAGTAGTTTTTGTGTTCACTTGCTGACAATGCAACCAAAATAGCAAAAAAACAGTTCAATTTGGATAAGTTTAAATGCATTAATAAAGTCTCAGAAGGATGGGTTCTTCACTGGATGAAGTCTCCTAAGATTCGGTCTTCTGAGATGAAGTCTCCAGGATGAGGTATCTCCAGGCTTAAGTCTCCAGGATGGGGTCTTCACAGATGAGGTCTGCCAGATGGAGTCACTTAGGATGAGGTGATCAGAGGAATAGGTCTTCAAGGGATAAGGTCTTCACAGAATAAGGTCTCCAGGATGGGGTCTTTACAGGATAAAGTATTCTAGGATTATGTCTCCTAGGATTAGGTCTCTTAGGATTAGGTCCTTTAGGATTAGGTCTCCTAGGATTAGGTCTCCTAGGATTAGGTCTCTTAGGATTAGGTCTCTTAGGATTAGGTCTTCTAGGATTAGGTCTCCTAGGATTAGGTCTCCTAGGATTAGGTCTCCTAGGATTAGGTCTCCTAGGATTAGGTCTCCTAGGATTAGGTCTCCTAGGATTAGGTCTCTTGGGATTAGGTCTCTTAGGATTAGGTCTCCTAGGATTAGGTCTCCTAGGATTAGGTCTCTTAGGATTAGGTCTCTTAGGATTCGGCCTCTTAGGATTCGGCCTCTTAGGATTAGGTCTCCTAGGATTAGGTCTCCTAAGATTAGGTCTCTTAGGATTAGGTCTCCTAGGATTAGGTATCCTAGGATTAGGTCTCTTAGGACTAGGTCTCTTAGGATTAGGTCTTTTAGGATTAGGTCTCCTAGGATTAGGTCTCCTAGGATTAAGTCTCTTAGGATTAGGTCTCTTAGGATTAGGCCTCTTAGGATTAGGTCTCCTAGGATTAGGTCTCCTAAGATTAGGTCTCTTAGGATTAGGTCTCCTAGGATTAGGTATCCTAGGATTAGGTCTCTTAGGATTAGGTCTCTTAGGATTAGGTCTCTTAGGATTAGGTCTCCTAGGATTAGGTCTCCTAGGATTAGGTCTCTTAGGATTAGGTCTCTTAGGATTAGGTCTTCTTGGATTAGGTCTCCTAGGATTAGGTCTCCTAGGATTAGGTCTCCTAGGATTAGGTCTCCTAGGATTAGGTCTCCTAGGATTAGGTCTCCTAGGATTAGGTCTCCTAGGATTAGGTCTCCTAGGATTAGGTCTCCTAGGATTAGGTCTCCTAGGATTAGGTCTCCTAGGATTAGGTCTCCTAGGATTAGGTCTCCTAGGATTAGGTCTCCTAGGATTAGGTCTCCTAGGATTAGGTCTCCTAGGATTAGGTCTCCTAGGATTAGGTCTCCTAGGATTAGGTCTCCTAGGATTAGGTCTCCTAAGATTAGGTCTCCTAGGATTAGGTCTCCTGGGATTATGACTTCTAGGATTAGGTCTCTAAGGATTAGGTCTCCTAGGATTAGGTCTCTTAGGATTAGGTCTCTTAGGATTAGGTCTTCTGGGATTAGGTCTTCTAGGATTAGGTCTCTTAGGATTAGGTCTCCTAGGATTAGGTCTCCTAGGATTAGGTCTCCTAGGATTAGGTCTCCTAGGACTAGGTCTCCTAGGATTAGGTCTCCTAGGATTAGGTCTCTTAGGTTTGGGCCTCTCAGGATTAGGTCTCCTAGGATTAGGTCTTCTAGGATTAGGTCTCCTAGGATTAGGTCTCCTAGGATTAGGTCTCCTAGGATTAGGTCTCCTAAGATTAGGTCTTCTAGGATTAGGTCTCCTAGGATTAGGTCTCCTAGGATTAGGTCTCCTAGGATTAGGTCTCCTAGGATTAGGTCTCCTAGGATTAGGTCTCCTAGGATTAGGTCTCCTAGGATTAGGTCTCCTAGGATTAGGTCTCTTAGGATTGGGCTTCTTAGGATTAGGTCTCCTAGTATTAAGTCTCCTAGGATTAGGTCTCCTAGGATTATGACTCCTAGGATTAGGTCTCTAAGGATTAGGTCTCCTAGGATTAGGTCTCTTAGGATTAGGTCTCCTAGGATTAGGTCTCCTAGGATTAGGTCTCCTAGGATTAGGTCTTCTAGGATTAGGTCTCCTAGGATTAGGTCTCCTAGGATTAGGTCTCCTAGGATTCGGTCTCCTAGGATTAGGTCTCCTAGGATTAGGTCTCTTAGGATTGGATCTCTTAGGATTAGGCCTCTTAGGATTAGGTCTCCAAGGATTAGGTCTCCTAGGATAAGGTCTCCTAGGATTAGGTCTCCTAGGATGAGGTCTCCTAGGATTAGGTCTCCTAGGATTAGGTCTCCTAGGATTAGGTCTCCTAGGATTAGGTCTCCTAGGATTAGGTCTTCTAGGGTTAGGTCTCCTAGGATTAGGTCTCCTAGGATTAGGTCTCCTAGGATTAGGTCTCCTAGGATTAGGTCTCCTAGGATTAGGTCTTCTTGGATTAGGTCTTCTAGGATTAGGTCTCCTAGGATTAGGTCTCCTAGGATTAGGTCTCTTAGGATTAGGTCTCCTAGGATTAGGTCTCCTAGGATTAGGTCTCCTAGGATTAGGTCTCCTAGGATTAGGTCTTCTAGAATTATGACTCCTAGGATTAGGTCTCCTAGGATTAGGTCTTCTAGAATTATGACTCCTAGGATTAGGTCTCCTAGGTTTAGGTCTCCAAGGATGGGGTCTCCAAGGATGGGGTCTCCAAGGATGAAGTCTCCAAGGATGGGGTCTCCAAGGATGGGGTCTCCAAGGATGGGGTCTCCAAGGATGGGGTCTCAAAGGATGGGGTCTCTAAGGATGGGGTCTCCAAGGATGAGGTCTCCGCATACCCTGAAGTGATAGTGATGATTGTGATGATATAATTGTCTCACTTTCAGGGACGAAAAACACCGAGTAATGAAAAGCATTTAGTGTGTCCTCATTGCTCAACTCACATCTCAAACACAAGAAGCATAAGGTGTGACTTTGAAATAATGATAAAAACCTATTTATGATGATCATGATGATAATGATTGGTCACCTTAATGTGGACTCCCTACTTTTGCCATCAAAAATATTTTTAAACTATCTTTTTTATACGAGCATAATCGTCAAACATGGTATAAAACAGAATATTTATATATAAATTGTGACTTTGTGTAGTTATAGTGATAGCTGTCTAAAAAAGTTATTCTTTGCTTACATGAATATTTGATTCAAAACAGAAGTTTAAACGTGTTTCTTTGAGCGGACCCCAGGACCCCACCAGTATCATCCATGCTGGATCCTCCCAAGATTTGCAAAAGATCGCCTCCACTGGTCCTACCCAGCATAGATGATCATGAGGGGTGGTGGGATCCAAACTCCTTTTCTCCCTATGTAAAAAAACATTTTAAACCTCAGTTTTGACACGAAAATTTAAATAAGCAAAGAATAGTTTTGTTTAAGACAGCTATCACTATAACTACACATATTCACAATGTATTTTTATATACAAATTATGTTTATGCCAGGGTGACGATTATGCTCGTATAAAAAAAAGAGTTGTAAATTTTTTCATTAAAAAAAGTGGGGGGTCCACATTAAGATGAACCATCTCCCTACCAAAAAGTGATCACCACCCATGGTCAATAAGATCAATTCAAAGGGTTAATTAAGTGGAACAATTTGTGGATCCAAAGAGTGGAGCTCCCACACAAAACATTGAAGCTTCCTTAAACGCTTGCAAAACGCATATTTGGCGCCAAAGCAGCAGACAACCAGCCTTAGTGGACAGCTACTTGTCGAGTTCTTTCGGAGGCTCAGCAAGTGAATCTATGGAGAAGTTGGATTTTTTTAGTGGATAATTGTGTTAATTATTAATGGTAACATAATTAAGAGGTTTCAAGTGTAATAAGTCGAAGATTGATGCTGATGTTTTATTGAGTCTAATGGGAGTTTTAAGCGATAATTCAGCCAATTGAATCTGATTATGGCCTAAACAAGGGTTATTATAAAATACATCGCTTAAATGTCAAACTATTCATTTGAATAAAATTTTATGAATAATCTATTTGGAACAAAATAAGTCAATGTTCGAATACATATACATTGTACAAAGAAAAGGGTATATTTATATACTTTCACGTAAATGTATTTATTCCTCAATCCCGGTCCCAGACGCTCCATGTTCAATTCCAGTCGAAACTGATCCAGTTTATAAACCACTTAAATCATAATATTAAATTAGCAATCCAATTAAATTAACATCCATTTCAATTAGGAATCCAACTCAATTAGCAATCCAATTCAATTAGGAATCCAATTCAATTAGGAATCCAATTTCAATTAGCAATCCAATTCAATTAGCAATCCAACTCAATTAGCAATCCAACTCAATTAGCAATCCAACTCAATTAGTAATCCAATTCAATTAGCAATCCAATTCAATTAGCAATCCAATTCAATTAGCAATCCAATTCAATTAGCAATCCAATTCAATTAGCAATCCAATTCAATTAGCAATCCATTTCAATTAGGAATCCAACTCAATTAGCAATCCAATTCAATTAGCAATCCAATTCAATTAGCAATCCAATTCAATTAGCAATCCAATTCAATTAGCAATCCAATTCAATTAGCAATCCAATTCAATTAGCAATCCAACTCAATTAGCAATCCATTTCAATTAGGAATCCAACTCAATTAGCAATCCAATTCAATTAGCAATCCAATTCAATTAGCAATCCAATTTCAATTAGCAATCCAATTCAATTAGCAATCCAACTCAATTAGCAATCCAATTCAATTAGCAATCCAATTCAATTAGCAATCCAATTCAATTAGCAATCCATTTCAATTAGGAATCCAACTCAATTAGCAATCCAACTCAATTAGCAATCCAATTCAATTAGCAATCCAATTCAATTAGCAATCCAATTCAATTAGCAATCCAATTCAATTAGCAATCCAATTCAATTAGCAATCCAATTCAATTAGCAATCCAACTCAATTAGCAATCCAATTCAATTAGCAATCCAACTCAATTAGCAATCCAATTCAATTAGCAATCCAATTCAATTAGCAATCCAATTCAATTAGCAATCCAATTCAATTAGCAATCCAATTCAATTAGCAATCCAATTCAATTAGCAATCCAATTCAATTAGCAATCCAATTCAATTAGCAATCCAATTCAATTAGCAATCCAACTCAATTAGCAATCCAACTCAATTAGCAATCCAATTCAATTAGCAATCCAATTCAATTAGCAATCCAATTTACTTAGTAATCCAATTTACTTAGTAATCCAATTGAGCTATCGTCTTATTTAAACCCCACCCGTAGAGCAAGGAGTGGTTAGGGCAGAATTCCAGTTGCAGGCCTGGATCGAAACGTCAAAAACCAAATCACTGCCTAGAAAAGGATGGATGGATAGACTTATAAATAATCGAATTGGTGTATAAATGGATAGATGAATAAATAAATTAGAGACCGACCGAAACAGATATTTTTATTTCGGCCGAAATCAAAATTAGGCCGAAATTAAAATCCCATTTTCGGCCGAAACCGAAATTAAACCGAAATTGTAATCAGATTTT
>OX030963.1:8001422-8073922 GCA_943735955.1 Piscicola geometra
GTAGTATTACTAGCAGTAGTAGAGGTTGTAGTAGTATTAGTAGTAGTAGTAGGAGTAGTAGTAGAAGTAGTAGTAGAAGTAGTAGTAGGAGTAGTAGTAGTAGTAGTTGAGGTTGTAGTAGTAGTAGTAGTAGTAGTAGTAGTAGTAGTAGTAGTAGTAGTAGTAGTAGTAGTAGTAGTAGTAGTAGTAGTAGTAGTAGTAGTAGTAGAGTTATTAGTTGTAGTAGCAGTAGTATTAATATATAAATACTTACCATTGGTACACTGGGTGTACGAGTAACAGCCAATGCCATAGGCACCATTTTCTCTTGTGATACACAACAACGCCGGATGTCCATAAGCTCTCATTGATGGAGTGGACTGTGACACTACGGCTATCACAGCAAAAACTGCAAGTGTTGGGTAAGTAGTGGTCATTTGTTTTAGGTTGTGGTAGAGTAGAAGATTGCAATAAGTTGTGGTAGGGGTGGTAGGTTGTGGAAGGAAGCGGTACGTTGTGGTAGGGAGTGGTAGATTTTGGTAGGGAGTGGTAGGTTGTGGTAGTAAAAAAGTTTATGGTCAGAGGTATCAACGTTAAACTAACCAAATACGATGAGAAGCATATTTGGAAGTTTAAATTCAAAGAACCTACTGCCACTGGCATTCTGCCCCTTATATACCCTTCCGATCCATTCATGCCTTCCTCACTTCTCAATCATTTTCTCTCTCGTTTCATGACAAGTTACTTGTCAACAGTTAGTCTTCTATTTAGGAAACTACTCACTATAGTAAAACTTCTCTTATAAGGACAGTGCTCGGGTCACCATTTTTGTCCTATAAGCACTCTATTATAAATAGAGGTTTCTTTTGGTGAAAGGTTTTGGAAAAAAAAACACATTTTTTATGAAAAATTTATTACAACTAAGTAGTTAAAAAATTGTTAATTTTTATTCATTTTTTTAATTTTAGGCAATAGGATTTTAAAATAAGTTTTCCATTTTCAACAAACATTCCTCTAGTTCAGAAACTTTCTCTTTTAAACTATATTTTAACAATTTGCTTGTCATCCCCCATGCTTCTCTGTGGGACAACGTCTCTGGTTCTTCCTCACTCCCTTCTTCATTTTCTTCTTCTGAGGTTTTATTTTTTTCTTTGATATTTTATATTGGAATATCCTTGTCACAAAGCGAACATTCAATCAGTTTACAATTACTTGGCAGTAAAACAATAAAACTTTCATCTACATCATCGGTGCTAAAACAAAATGTCACGGGACAAAATGGCACGGACAAAATGGCACGGACAAATGTCACGAAGACAAAATGGCACGGACAAAATGTCACGGACAAAATGGCACGGACAAAATGTCACGGACAAAATGGCACGGACAAAATGGCATGGACATAATGTTATGAGTATAGGCAAATGAATTGCACTATAAAAATTATATTTAATTGTAATGCTTTTTCTTTTCAATATTTTCAATTGCTCTCGTTATTTGCGCATAGATTCGATTCCCAAAATCTTAAAGACACCATGCCTTTAGTTTTAAAAATGATAAAATTTCGTTTCTATTTATTGTTCGAAAGAATTCATTGGAGTTAGAGACCGACCGAAATTTGGTTCGGTTTCGGTTTCGGCGCCGAAATTGTCAATTTTTTTAGTTTCGGCAATTTTTCGGTTTCGTCCGAATCTAAATTTACAATTTCGGCCATTTTTCGGTTTCGGCCGAAAATAATTTTTAAATTTCGGCTTAATTTCGGTTTCGGCCGAAATGGATCTTATATTTACCGAAAAACCGAATTTTTTAAAAATTTATGTAGTTCATCTGAAATATCTGTATGTTTGGGTTCGATTCTCATCTCTATTAGATATCTATTAGATGTGATGGGAAAGTTAAATGCATCTTTGGCAATGATCCAGAGGGTCGATTTATTAGAAGTACACACACATACACACACACACACACACACACACACACACACACACACACACACACACACACACACACACACACACACACACACACACACACACACACACACACACACACACACACACACACGCACGCACGCACACACACACACATGTGATGGAAAAGTTAAATGCATCTTTGGCAATGATCCAGAGGGTCGATTTATTAGAAGTACACACACACACACACACACACACACACACACACACACACACACACACACACACACACACACACACACACACACACACACACACACACACACACACACACACACACACACACACACACACACACACACACACACACACACACACACACACACACACACACACACACACACACACACACACACACACACACACACACACACACACACACACACACACACACACACATTATTCGAATAAGATATACAAGCATGTGGAATTCTGTATATAAGTCGAAAGAACGAGAAGATTTGGCTTCGATTAATTAATTCAAAAATAAATTGTGAGAATGTCGTTGAATTCTATTTGGAAGTTTTTTTACAAAATGTCAGTCGGACCAAAGCAAAGCCTGTTGTAATACATGTTTAAAATTAGGTAGTACACAGCCTAGGAAGCAGACTGTTTGTGGATTGAAAAACCATCTTCAAAAACACCACAAAGAATTGTTCACCAGGTTTTTGTTAGACGTTGAAGAGAAAAAATAATCTGGCGACATAAGCGAAGAAAAGAAAATTAGAAGAATCTGTTTCACAGCCTGTTTCAGTTCAACCAGTTTTCAATTTTCAAAAAGATTGCAGAACCTGGCCAGATGATCATCCTTCTACTCAGACAATCGATAAATGCATCATGGATTTGATCATTGTTGATATGATTCCATACTTAATTGTTGAAGGTGAAGCATTCAAAAGGTTGAACTTTGCTGATCCAACTGCATCAAAAAATTACCGTTTAAAAAGAAAAAAGTATTTTCGAACCAGCTTGATGCCAGCAACTTACATAAAAGTGAATCAACAAGTTAAAAAACTTGTTAAAAAAGCAGAATGGATTAGTTTTACAACAGATGGGTGGACGAATCCGACCAAATCATGCTCTTTACTTAGCTTCACTGCTCATTTTGTGCATGAAAGTTCAAGAAAGAAAGTTGTTTTGAATGCTATGGTCTTAGAAGAAAGCCATACAGGAGCTTATTTGGCATCAAAATTGAAAGAAGCAATTCTGAACTGGGAGATAGATGATAAAGTTCTCATGGGCATCCGTGACAATGCGCCCAACATGGTGAGCTCAATGCGTATTGCGGGAATACGTGGCTTTGGTTGTTTTGCACATAACCTACAACTTGTCGTGAAAGATGCTAATTTTCTTCAAACTTCAGTGGAGAAAGTTATCAAAAAATCAAGAAAAATAGTTTCTCACTTCAAACACAGCGAACAAGCTTGTCGTCATCTTAAGGAAATACAAAAATCAGCTGATGTTCCACAACATTCACTGATTCAAGATGTTGAGACGCGTTGGAACAGCTCATACTTAATGCTGTCTAGGCTAAATGAGCAACAAAGAGCAATTAAGTTTTATTCCGTTGAACATGGAGACATCGACTCCTTAACAAAAGAAGAATGGAAACTTATAGAAAGAATAATAGTTGTGTTAAAACCATTTAGTGATGCGACCACAGAGATCAGCTACGATGATGCATCAATATCTATTGTCATTCCGATGATTTCTATGCTGAAAACAAAATTAGAAATCACGTCAGCTGATGTTGGACTGATGCAGATGAAAGCAGCCCTTCGAGATGCCATAGACAAACGGTTGGAGTTTGTTAAAAAAATGCCCGAAGTGCTTGCAGCTACTTTGCTTGATCCTCGCTTCAAAGATATGTATTTTGACGATTTAGAAAAGGAAGAAGCCAAAAAAGAAGTTTTAAACTTTAGCAAACCAAACTTTGTTGCAGAAGAGAATTCCATCAACCAGGCTGAAAAAATACTGGGAAATAACGTTTTAAACAGTTTGGGCTCATCATCCTTATAGGATATTCACGACAAAATTAACCTCCTCAACCAAAAAAACGATGATGCTGCCAAGAAGACGCCTGAACACGAACGCCAAATGCAGGCGTTTCTTAAAGAGCCTAGGATCCATAGAACATCCAACATTTTTGCGTATTGGCATTGCAGTCAATATTCATGTCTTGAGCCTGCTGCTCGAAAATACTTATCTGCACCCCTAACAAGTGTGGCTAGCGAGCAACTATTTAGTTCTGCAGGGCAAATATACGCAGATCGTCGCAGCAACCTTCTTGGTGAAAATTTTGAAAAACTGTTATTTCTTGCTTACAATATTCGATTGTTTGGATTTAATTATTAAACAGAAATTATCATCGTTCAATACTATTTTTTGACTTTAATAAACAATTACTTATGTAGACCATTTTTGTTGTTGAAAAACTTTTATTTTTTGGCTTAAAATATACGCTTGTTTTGATTTACTCATTAAACTGGCAATGCCATCGTTAAATGCTATTTTTTCATTTTAAATAAAAGTTTTGAAAAATTTCGGTTTCGGCTTCGGTTTCGGCCGAAAATATGATTACAATTTCGGTTTAATTTCGGTTTCGGCCGAAAATTGATATTCAATTTCGGCTTAATTTCGGTTTCGGCCGAAAATGAGATTTTAATTTCGGTCTTATTTCGGTTTCGGCTAAAATAAAAATATCTGTTTCGGTCGGTCTCTAATTGGAGTTTCTCTAATTGGAGTTTATCGACACTTCAGCATCATTAAAGCAGAAAGCATGTGTTTTTTTAATAGAAGTCAAACAAAGTCAAGTCAAAACGAATCTACCATAGAGCTCACATTATTTCAAGGTTTGTAAAAATTATAAAATAAAAAATATTGATAAAATCAACATTCTTTTCAAACAAAATTAATGTTTAAAACCCGTGCAATGTCTGCTAAAAAAGTGATTGGATCTCGGTTGTTGTAGTCGGTAACCATGGTGCGCAGTGCTTCGTTGATGCGGATGTAGGTCTTCTTTTTCTTTCCAGCCGTTGTGCCCAGTTCCAATTGACGACGGAGAAGTTGAAAACTGTGTTGTTTCTGCTGCAATTTCCGCGCAAGTCTTGTCGCTGTTGGATGCGCAATACCAACAACATTGTTGAATGCCTTGTGCCACCCCTCAAGTGCGTTCTTGCTGCGAGGCAAGTTGTTGATTACTCTCGAGAATTGAGTCCATATTTCGATTGGGAATCTTGGTTGCCCTCTTCTTCCTCTTCGTAATCGGCCGATGAAATTATCTTCCATGTTATCACAAATGACCTCTATGTCTTGATAAGATGGATCTTTTGTCAACTGTTCAAACAGCTCAACAACATTTTGGGGTGGAACGAACGCTAAGGCCAGGAGACGTTTGACCAGAAGCGCAAAATCTGGTTCATTTCTGTAACGTTCAGAAAATCCTTCTGCTTGCAGTTTCCTCCACACGCATTGACCAAAATAAAACATGCATCCAGTGATTGTTGCTGTTGGAAACGTGTTTTGAAAGGCTCATATTGCGGCTAGTTCAAAGTCGACCATGATTGACACTGGATTTAAACCTTCTTTCAAAAATTGAATTTCTTGGAATAGATGTCGGAAATACTTCGCCATTAAAGAAACCATGTGGAGTATAGAGTTGATCGTAGCCATCTGGGCTCACTCGAAATGTTCCATCAGCAAAGCAGTGATCGCATCTAGAAAAAAAGACCAGGTCATCGCCAGCTGCGAAGATAATCATGTTTTCCGTCAAAAAACGGAGAAACAGACTGCCGCCCTGCGTCAAAGAATATACTGAAATGTCCTCTTGGTCGTTTGGTCCTGCCTTTTGACGATGTCGACGTACATCTCTGGCCAACATCGTTCGCTTAGGAAGTAGATCAGCTGCTGATATAAGGACATTCATCAGTTCATTATGAACAATAAGTCGCGTCATTTCTTCGGTTGTTTCACCTCTCCTTTTCATGCTGGCACGTGCTCTCTCCACTTCAACCTTTCCATGTGTGACCGTGTGGTTGTGTTTTTCAACTTCTTGAACAATTTCACCATCTTGTGTGTGCACTCGAGTCTTGCATGTTCTGTTCTCGCAGCGCCAAAACATTTTTCCATCACTACCGTCAGAGTGTTTAGTAAATAAGTACCCTTGAACAACAAGCTTCCGAGTCCCTTTTTGCGATGTAACGAATTCTAACATGATTCAAGCACTATCTTTTACCTACTTTCAATTTGTTCTTATATAGGGGTCATGTCGCTTGGATGTGTTTCGGTTGTATGGTATGAGTGTGTGTTTGGGTGTGTTTGGGTGTGTGTGTGTCTGTGTGTTTGTGTGTGTGTGTGTTTGGTTGTGTGTGTGTATGTGTGTATGTGTGTAATTAAAAGTACAGAAATAATTAGTTTCACCAAACAAATAACGCTCTTAATTTAGACTTAAAAACTACTTAAAATATATTTTATCAAATGAACTACGAGTTTCGTCAAATCCTATAAAAACGATATTTACTAATCAAAGAATAATTTTTTCAAGGGTTGGTTGAATTTTATCTTTGAGCGGGCTAGAAAGAGCATGCATCGGTTATTTCTAGTCTTTAAGTGTTTACTGCAATGTCTTCGCTATTCTTATCAATACCATCACAAAATGATCAGTACACTGAATCCACTTTACACAATTTAGAAGTCAAGACGAACTACTAATACTACTACTACTACTACTACTACTACTACTACTACTACTACTACTACTACTACTACTACTACTACTACTACTACTACTACTACTACTACTACTACTACTACTACTACTACTACTACTACTACTACTACTACTACTACTACTACTACTACTACTACTACTACTACTACTACTACTACTACTACTACTACTACTACTACTACTACTACTACTACTACTACTACTACTACTACTACTACTACTACTACTACTACTACTACTACTACTACTACTACTACTACTACTACTACTACTACTACTACTACTACTACTACTACTACTACTACTACTACTACTACTACTACTACTACTACTACTACTACTACTACTACTACTACTACTACTACTACTACTACTACTACTACTACTACTACTACTACTACTACTACTACTACTAGTACTACTACCACCACTACTACTACTACTACTACTACTACTACTACTACTACTACTACTACTACCACTACTACTACTACTACTACTACTACTATCTTACTACTACTACTACTACTACTACTACTACTACTACTACTACTACTACTACAATCTCTACTACTACTACAATCTCTACTACTACTACTACTACTACTACTACTAAAACTTTTACTACTACTACTACAACCTCTACTACTACTACTACTACTACTACTACTACTACTACTACTACTACTACTACTACTACTACTACTACTACTACTACTACTACTACTACTACTACTACTACTACTACTACTACTACTACTACTACTACTACAACCACTACTACTACTAATTGTTGTTGTTGTTGGCGTCCTTCAGTCTAAGTAGACAATGGACTTGCGCCGAGGGAGAACTTTTCGCTGTGGTTTTGTCGCTGCTGGTTGTTGTTCTCTGATGGTTGTTGTTCTTTGTTGGTTGTTGTTCTCTTCTGATTGTCGTTCGCAGCTGGTTGTTGTTGGCTGTTGGTTGTTGTTGGCTGTTGGTTTTTATTGGCTGCTGGTTGTTGTTGGCTGCTGGTTGTTGGTCGCTGTAGGTTGTTGCTCGCTGCTGATTGTTGGTGGCTGCTGGTCGCAGATCGCTGCTGTTTTTCTTTTCTGCGGGAGCGCTTTTCACTGGCAAGCCGACAAATCTCTGCTTCCCCCGCTTCTAGTCCCATGCGAACAGCTTGCCTCCATCTGCTTTTATCTTCAGCAAGCGATTCCCAGGTGCTGACGTCGATCTCTGTAGATTTTAGATCGCGCTTGCAGACTTCCTTGTAGCGAAGGTATGGCCTGCCAGTTGCTCTCCAACCTGAGGCAAGCTCGCCGAATAGCACGTCTTTGGGAAGTCGGCCATCATCCATCCGACGTACATGTCCTAACCATCGGAGACGTCTTTGACGAAGAAGAGTGGTCATGCTTGAAATGGCTGCCCTCGCCAACACCTCGTTGTTTGTGACGCGGTCTTGCCATGAGATTCCGAGCATGCGTCGAAGACACCGCATGTGGAAAGCGCTCAATCTTTTTTCCTGGTATGCGTATAGTGTCCAGGATTCACTGGCGTAAAGGAGAGTGCTTAGAACACATGCCTTGTACACAGCTATCTTTGTCTTTATTGTCAGCATCTTGTTGTTCCAAACTCTTGGTGACAGCCTGGCAAAGATGTCGAAGCTTTGCGGATCCTCTGGTTCAGTTCTGCAACTAGTGAGAAGTCATCAGTGATTGTCGAGCCAAGGTAGGTAAACTGGCTGACGACTTCCAGAGCATGGTTGTTGATAGTGATGTGAGGTCGTTCTGCGTGCTGTGCCATCACTTGTGTTTTCTTGAGGCTGATTTGTAGGCTAAACTCCTCGCATGCCTTGGAAAACCTGTCGAGCAGTCTTTGCAGTTCTGCTTCAGTGTGGGTAACCAGTGCTGCATCATCCGCAAACAGCATGTCTCTTATCATCACTTTTCGTATTTTGCTTTGCTACTACTACTACTACTATTACTACTACTACTACTACTACTACTACTACTGCTACTACTACTACTACTACTACAACTACTACTACTACTACTACTACAACTACTACTACTACTACTACTACTACTACTACTACTACTACTACTACTACTAATACTACTACTACTACTACTACTACTATTACTACTACTACTACTACTACTTCTACTAGTACTACTACTACAACTAACAATACTCATGACATTTTGTTCTCATGACATTTTGTCCGTGCCATTTTGTCCGTGACATTTTGTCCGTGCCATTTTGTCCCGTGACATTTTGTCCTCGTGACATTTTGTCCGTGACATTTTGTCCGTGACATTTTGTCCGTGACATTTTGTCCGTGACATTTTGTCCGTGACATTTTGTCCGTGAAATTTTGTCCGTGACATTTTGTTCCGTGACATTTTGTCCGGCCACGACATCATCAGCTGACACATTCACATTATAATTATCACTTTTGAAACCACAGTTAATAAAACACTTTTGTATTGTTGTAAAATTAACATTATCCCGAACAGCCCTCAGCCATAAAATTGCATCTAAAAAAGTACTTTTTTTAAACATTTTTTTCGCAGAAATATCTTCGTCCAATGAATGTTGAATAAACCTCAACATTTAGTTCGATATCTTAATTTGAAAACTTGTATAACTCCCGCATCAAGTGGTTGAAGTTTAGAAGTTGTGTTGTGTGGGGAATAAATAGTTGTATGTTAAAAAAGTCTAGATGTAGATGTGATGAACAGTTGTCCATGAACAGCAGTATCTTTCTGTTAGCATTAATAATTTTTTTACATTTTATTTAACCAGTTATGAAAAATAATTGCCGTCATCCAAGCTTTAGAATTAGCTTCATAATGAACTTTTAAATTTAAAACGTTAATCGACTTGAAATATCTTGGATTTTTAGGTTTTCCAATTACTAAAGGTTTCAGTTCTTCTCCTTCCGGACTGCAAGCAAGAAAAACTGTTAATCTGTCTTTAGCCTTTTTCATACCACTGCATGCATTACCTTTAATTACCATTGAATTTCTGGAAATAATTTATAAAATAGCCCCGTTTCATCACAATTGAAAAAATCTTTAGAACTTAGAATAAGAGACAGTCTCACAACCCATTCATCAATGACTTCTTGGGAACCATTTGCGGCTTCACCATGCTAAACCGAGAACTTAATGTTGTGTCTTACCAACAATTTGTCTAGCCAACCATTACTTGCTGAAAATGAAGCAAGATGAAATTTTTTCGAAAGTTTTTTACTTTTTAGTTTTTTCTTGGATCCATTTTCCAGAAACTGGTAGGTTTTTAGCTCTTACTTTGAGAAACCATTCGAACACCAAATCATTGAGTTCATCATAAGTACATTTTCTTTCGGCCTTTTTGTTGAAATTTTCTCCACTTTCAAACTGTTTCATGATTTTATTTTTGCTACGAAAAATGTTGTAAATCTGAGTTTTCCAACACCATATTTTTCTGGTGTAGATAAAATGCGAAAGGCGAAACGGACAAATTTAACGTGAATAAAAAGCGTAAACTTTGCGCGAAATTTGTGAAAATTATCTTATTCTAGCACTAACCCTAACACTAACTCTAACCCTTACACTAACCCTAACCCTAACTCTAAATATTTTAATGGAAATTTTAAAATGGAAATTATAGATATTTCGCTTCGCGATTTCACTTTTTAACCAATTTAAATTTCGCCGTTTCGACTTTCACATTTTATCTACAGCCAAATTTTTCGGCAATTCATCTCAAAATTTGTCCACTTTCATTTAACTTAATGCGTTTAACTTTTTCTTCTAATGTTAGCAACTTTTTTTTTACGAGACGTAAAAACCTAAACTAACGATTGTATAACGTAAGATTAATGAAATTATGTTAATAATATTCTATAAAGACGCGGGAAACTTGAACGGAAACGAAGTTATAAGCAAAGAGTAAACAATGTAGTTATCAGGGACGTGCATAAATGTGCTGCTTATTTTTTAAAGCATTTTTTTCAATTCCGCTTAAAAGGGTGAAATTTAACGTACAGTCCTTTTACGCATTAGAGAGCTTTCCGTTCATGAAGGGTGATTTCAATGCAAAAACAATCCGTCCTTTTGAAATCGTTTGTATAAGAGGGGATTTCGCTCTTAGGAGGGTTCGCATAAAAGAAGTTTTATTGTACTTCCTTCTTCTCAAACTGGTTTTAGAATTGGCCACTCCACTAAAACTGCTTTTCTTTTATGACCTTATTTTATCTTCTGATTCTAATGCATCAACTTTTTTTTATGCCTTGATTTTTCCTCTGCTTTTGATACTGTTGATCATACTCTTTTACTAAATGTTTTAGATTCTTCCTTCAATAATTTGGATCTCCCCTTAACTGGCTTAAATCAAACCTTTCTGATGTATCATAAATAATATAATAAAATGACTTTCTGTCTTCGATCTATAATTTCTTGGGCTTTATCTATGTTTCTTAAACTAATGCCTGACAAATTTTAACTTATCTATTTGAATACGAGCACGAGCTTTACTATCCCTTCCTTCTTTAGTTTTGCCTCCCCTTCCTCATTATCTCTAAACCCTTCATCTTCTATACGTAGCCTTGGTTTTATTTTCGATTCTAACCTGTCTTTACCTCCTCAAATTCTATCTGTCTTTAAATCTTGTATTTATACATTCGTCGTATTAAACAGCTTCTACCTTTTCTCGATGATCCTACTTTGCAGCTTCTTGTATCTTCTCTAGTTCTCTCCAGGATTGATTATTGCAACTCTCTTTACTATGGTCTCCCTGATACTATTTTAGCTCCTCTAAATAAAGCCTTTAATTGTGCTGTTTGTCTTGTTGCTCGTGCTCCTAAGTTTTCTCATATTTCTTCTTATCTTCTTTTATTACTTTGGTTACCTCTGAGATCTAGCGTGATTTTTAAAATATGGCTAGATAGATTTAAAATTCATACCTGTATTTTTCTAATTTATCTTTAACATCTTATTAAACAACCCCCTAAATCTGGTTTAAGATTCTCGACTTTTAGCGTTCTTTTTGTTTTCCAGTTAAACATTCTTTTGCTAAACGTTCTTTTTCTTACTGCGGTCTTCTTTTATGGAATTCTTTACCTTGTTCTCTAACTTCAACTAAGCTTTCCGTTGTGGTCTGACAACCTCCTCCAATATAGGCCCCCTGATGAGCTATCATATATTTAGTGTATATGATGCGGTGTTTCACGACGTATGTCGTGTGAGTGGCGCCTCAGTTGCGTGCCTTTTCGTATTATAAATACGCATTATTATTATTCTTTTTTAATTCAAATTCCAAGCTTTTGTTCAAGCTCGACTCTAGACAGTCAACAACATAAATCCTCAACTGCTCACGTAGTCTCTTCCATTGTGAGCATGTCATCTTGAATCGTCTTGAAAATCAAAAGGCATTAATTAAAATCAAAATCTACATAAAGAATTGAGAAGCACTTTGAACAGGATTTTTCCCAATTATAATTATTATTTGTTGTGTATGTGTGTTTGTGTGTGTGTGTGTTTGTGTGTGTGTGTGTTTGTGTGTGTGTGTGTGTGTGTGTGTGTGTGTGTGTGTGTGTGTGTGTGTGTGTGTGTGTGTGTGTGTGTGTGTGTGTGTATGTGTGTATGTGTGTGTGTGTGTGTGTGTGTGTGTGTGTGTGTGTGTGTGTGTGTGTGTGTGTGTGTGTGTGTGTGTGTGTGTGTGTGTGTGTGTGTGTGTGTGTGTGTATGTGTATGTGTGTGTGTGTGTGTGTGTGTGTGTGTGTGTGTGTGTGTGTGTGTGTGTGTGTGTGTGTGTGTGTGTGTGTGTGTGTGTGTGTGTGTGTGTGTGTGTGTGTGTGTGTGTGTGTGTGTGTGTGTGTGTGTGTGTGTGTGTGTGTGTGTGTGTGTGTGTGTGTGTGTGTGTGTGTGTGTGTGTGTGTGTGTGTGTGTGTGTGTGTGTGTGTGTGTGTGTGTGTGTGTGTGTGTGTGTGTGTGTGTGTGTGTGTGTGTGTGTGTGTGTGTGTGTGTGTGTGTGTGTGTGTGTGTGTGTGTGTGTGTGTGTGTGTGTGTGTGTGTGTGTGTGTGTGTGTGTGTGTGTGTGTGTGTGTGTGTGTGTGTGTGTGTGTGTGTGTGGGTGTGTGTGTGTGTGTGTTACTGCATAGAACTAGGGTTCTCAACCTGTGGGTCGTGTCTGAAGATTTTTAAGTGGTAGCCAAGACTTTCTGAAATTTAGTTGTTTTTTGCAAAAAATATATTGTTTAAACTTGATTTAACGTGGCTCAAATAACTTTGTAATGACTTGGATTCATCAAATAATGCTTTGCTATTTCACACTGATGTGAGATGCTGTTCTGAGACAAGGTTTTGAAACGTGTTTATGATCTTCGTGATCAATGAAAAACGTTTTTTAATTAACAAGCAAAATTATATTTCAAAACGCTTTTCTTCAAAAAAAAACAAATTCAACATTATTTTACTTGGTTGAGATTTTTTAAACCTTAAATGAATTAAATCTAACTCTTCAAGGACAAATCCAAAAGGCCAGATCTCTCAGAGTAAATTCAACATTTCAATAAAAATATAGTTCGGGCTTAGAACTAGACCAATTTAAAACTTAAATGTTTCTGAATTTAAAAAACTTTTTTCGGAGAAAAAGAAATTGAATAGGTAGCAAAAGAAGCAGCTTTCAATACTTGCTGTCAAAAAGCATTTGAAAAGTTGTCAAAAAGTATTTTTTTTACATATTTCTTAAATTTACACCATTTGTACTTGCTAAACGTCCGTTAATAACAAAGATGGAACAAGTTCAGAAAAGTTTATTGAGCTCATTTCCAGTGATGCAGCAACAAATGGTTTTTCTCAATGCGCTCACATCATTCCGCTTCAAGTGCTTGCAGTCACAAACTATTCTCTGAAATGTAGTTGTTTTTTGCAAAAAATCGAAACTCTTTTGTTAAATAATTTTTTTTTGGTTTTGAGTTTAATATATTAAAATTTTAGAATCTTAAGTCTTAATAAAAGTTACAATTAATTAATTAGAATGTTTTTAGTGCGAATGTTGGTTGTTTTGAATCTGTCAAGGAATGGCCGCAGCAGACCAAGATGGCCGCAGGGAATCAAGTGAGCTGCGACATAAAGGAGAAATCCTTCCATAGCAGCAGCAGTACCAGCGTTGGCAAGGACTTCTCCTTCACCCTCTTTCACAGCCTCGGCACCAGTGGCAAGACAGAAAATTGAGAAAAATGATGATTGTGTTTTGTTGTTTTGAGGATGATGTGGTTATGATTGTGCTGTGGTATGAGTGTTGGTATTGTGGTGATGATTGAATTTTTTATTGGTGGTGATAGGGATTTTTTGGCGGTGATTGTCATTGTGGTGTGGAAAAGGTTGGATTATTGAGGTTGATTGTTTGTTTTTTATATTGAAATTGAGATATATATAAATATATATATATTTATTTATTTATATATATATAATTGAGGAGCGGTGATGGCTTAGATGGTAGACGTCGGACTTGCAACTTAAAAGTTGTCTGTTCGAATCCTTGACGAGCAACCATGAACTATCATATACCTGGTGTATATGATGCGGTGTTTGCGACGTATGCATTGAAAGATGTGTACGTCGTGTGGAGTGGCGCCTTGGCGCATAAGAACCATGGTTCTCAGAACCATTGTAACATGGCATGCGTCTATCAGGCTGTGAACAGTCTAGACCAAAAAAAATAGATATATATATATATATATATATTGGGGATATTGGTCTAAAAACCGTTTTATTTAACAAATGTATTTGATGAGCACTTGTGAACTAGATAAAAAGCGCTGTATAAATGCCAGTGATTGATTGATTGATTGATTGATTGATTGATTGATTGATTGATTGATTGATTGATTGATTGATTGATTGATTGATTGATTGATTGATTGATTGATTGATTGATTGATTGATTGATTGATTGATTGATTGATTGATTGATTGATTGATTGATTGATTGATTGATTGATTTATTGATTGATTGATTGATTGATTGATTGATTGATTGATTGATTGATTGATTGATTGATTGATTGATTGATTGATTGATTGATTGATTGATTGATTGATTGATTGATTGATTGATTGATTGATTGATTGATTGATTGATTGATTGATTGATTGATTGATTGATTGATTGATTGATTGATTGATTGATTGATTGATTGATTGATTGATTGATTGATTCTCTCTGAAAGTCTGTTGCGTCTCTTCATGTTTTTTGCCGTAACATTCCTTTGTGAAACAGGTTTCTCAGGTTTATTAGCAATCAAATCTGAGTTTAGAAATAAATTCGATGCTGACAACGATTCACGTGTAGCACTTGCAAAAAAACTCCCATAATTTCCGATCTGGTGAAAATAAAGCAAGAACAGCTTTCTCACTAAAATTTAAACAATTGGAATTTTTAACTTAAACATTGAAGTTTTAAATTGAGAATAGATGAAGAATTATGTATTTCGAAATTGATAACCAATATTATTGGGCAATTTATTTTGATTACAAATGCGATGATTCCGAATCCGGATTCGGGTCTATATCCTCGAATTTGGAAAAGATTCAAATCTGCTGAATCCAACACTAAGGATTCGGTTTAAACGGTTCCAAAAACATTGTTAACTTTAACCCATAAGAGCCCAGTGATCCGAATTCAAATTGGAAAATTAATTAAGTAATCATATATAATAAGTTTGTTGTGTCTGTTAGGGATTATAGATGCGTTAGCTACACTTTATTTAAATTGGTGCTATAGTTTTTTTACCGTCAATTTTTAAAGTCATGCGAAATCAACATTTTTTGTTTTACTTTTTTGACCCAGCAGAAAATAATACGACGCAGTAATTATGCTTTTATTTTGTTGAAAGTATATAATTTTAACCGTAAACAACACAATATACAAAGTTTATTGCTTTTAATATACTCCGAATAGCTAAAAATTACATATATATAAGTATATCCGATATCGGATCAGTGGGCTCTTACCCAGTCATTTGCCTCTAGTTTCATACAAAACTCTGGGTTTCCATTGGGCCTATATTTTGATATCTAATTGCTTTCATGCGTGGATAAAACTGAAAAATAACCTTTTTTTATGGATGATAATCCTGATATAATAATGATAACGGAGGTTCTGGCAAAAAATGTGAAATATAATACATCAATAAATGAATTTAATTTTAGAGGATTTGATACTTTTCCTCACAATTTAACAATAACTAATTCAAGGGGTATATTAATATATGTTAAAGATATTTTAAATGCAAAAGAAGTAAAAATGGACGTGGAATATAAAGAAAATATATTTATAAAAATAACAATGAAGAATAATGTTTAAATTCTTATTGGATGTATTTATCGAAGTCCATCATCAGATGATATTAACTTAGACAATTTAATTAATTTATTTTACCAAATTAATAATATGGAAAAAAACCAATCATTTACGCATATACTAATTACTGGAGATTTTCATTTACCCTGGATAAATTGGTGTGATAAGTTAAGTAAAGATAAAGTAAGCGAAAAGTTCGTGGAATGCATTAGAGATTGTTTTCTGGAACAATTAGTTGATAAACCTACGAAATTCCTAAACAAACAAAAGCCATCTTTACTAGACCTAATACCTTGGGCGGCGATCTGCGGAAAATCTTGGGGGGGTCCTCTCCAGGGTTGGAATCAAAGAACCGGTATCGACCAATACAGTACAAGCGATACTATTTAGTATTGTTTACTGTAGTGAAAATTATTTTTGTATCAACTAAACATTTTTTTTAAATTTGATACTCAATAAGAATACTTTCTATTGCCACGATTCGAAGAAAAACAATAGCGATTTTAGTACCCTTTATTATTTGTCATCTATATAAATTCAATTACAACTAGCCATCAACCCATCAAATATATTTTATAAGATCTTGTTTTCTATTCATTTCTAAGTACAATAGTTTAAAAAAATTACAAATAGATTTAAATTTGCCAAAGTTATAAACAAATAAACATTGGGAGATTTTTTATGGCCCACAGTGGGCCATTTAGATAACATGAAATACCCTCTCTGCTTGTCCTCCTGGCCTCTCCCCACAGCTCGTTCAATCAATCAATCACTAATAATTTGTATAGCGCCCTTTACTAAGCGAACAAAAGCGTTCACTCCAATATCCAAAAGACTCCTTCGAATGTCTGACCAACTAGCAAATTCTTCTGCTAGCCTTTTCAAATCCAGACTGTCAAGTATATCCTGATGTCCATGACAAACGGCCAGTGAATCCAAACGAGGCTGTGTCGTATATGCACGCAACCAAGTCTTGAGACACCGCAAAGCACTAAAAGATCTTTGTGCAGTACATGACGTTGTTGGACACACAAGCACCAACTTGATAAATTTATCAACTTAAGGAAACAGATGTCTGGCTTCCGGGATCATAGCTTGCATAATTCTTTGCGTTTGTGATAAAGTTCTGTCTTCATTCTGGTCTTTAAACATAGCTAACTGTGAACAAAGACCAGTTTCATTTAACTCACGATACTGCTTGCAAATATCATGGTTCACTTCACCAGTTAGCAACATTGTCTCCAGCTGCAAGTATGAACGCAAACCAGGAAAACCTCGATCAAACCTTTCTGTGAGTTGCATGAATGCAACGTCTATGACAGCGTAATATGCTAAACGATAATGTTTCAAATGCCAAAACCATACTGTTGACATCTCTGAAAATGGCGTTAAACTGTTCATCTGATCGTAGGTGAAGCAGTTTTTGAACAACTGAATCAGTTGCTGCAACCATTCCACTGAACTTTGCGCTTGCTGACTGCAACGTAGAGACCGACCGAAATTCGGTTCGGTTTCGGTTTCGGCGCCGAAATTGGCAATTTTCTTAGTTTCGGCAATTTTTCGGTTTCGGTCGAATCTAATTTTACAATTTCGGCAATTTTTCGGTTTCGGCCGAAAATAATTTTGTAATTTCGGTTCAATTTCGGTTTCGGCCAAAATGGATCTCAAATTTACCGAAAAACCGAAATTTTAATTTATTTATATAGTTTATCTGATATATCTGTATCTTCAATCGAACTATTAAGTTAGGATTTGATTCTCTATTAGATCTATTAGTTATCGGGGTTGATTGATTTATGGGTGTCATCAGACTACTTATTCGAATAACATATACAAGCATCTGGAACAACGATCATGTATTTGAAATTTAAGTAAATTGGCATACGTTCAATGATGATATTTAACAAAACTTTTTTTAAGCAAATTCTATTTCTTAAAACATTTGTTTAAAAAAATGTTTTTGTCAAAAGTAAGTACCTGTATATCCTCAATCGAACTCGAATTATTAACTTTGGGTTCGATTCTCTTCTCTATTAAATATCTTTTAGATATCGTGGTTAATTGATTTATTGGTGACATAAGACTAATTGTTTGAATAACATATACACGCATGCGTAATTCTAGATATCCCTTCTTTGAAAAACACTATATATAAGTCGAAAGAACGAGAAGATTTGGCTTCGATTAATTAATTCAAAAATAAATTGTGAAAATGTCGTTGAATCCTATTTGGAAGTTTTTTACAAAAATTCATTCTGACCAAAGCAAAGCCTGTCAACAACAAAAAATTTTTGTTGTTGAAAAACTTTTATTTTTTTGGCTTAAAATATACGCTTGTTTGTATTTACTTATTTAACTGGCATTGTCATCGTTACATACTATTTTTCCGTTTTTAATAAAAGTTGGGAAAATGTTCGGTTTCGGCCGAAAATCTGATTAAAATTTCGGTTTAATTTCGGTTTCGGCCGAAATATAAATATCTGTTTCGGTCGGTCTCTACTGCAACTATTTGTTTAACTGTTCCAAAAGTGAAAACACTAAAACAACTACCTTGAGGGCCAGTGAGGTAGTGCCCTGTTGAAAAAAAGTTTCAAGCCTTTCAGCTGTTTCAGATTCCAAGCTATCAAGTACCATTTCACAATGTGCAAGAGCAGAAGATACTGTAAAAACTCTGGTCAGTCTTCTTGTAGAACTAAAAAATTTATACTATACTTTTTATTCAGTGGCTCATCAGGAAAGTCAATTATAAGAGACACTAAAGCATCACTAAACTGCTTCTTGACCTTCCCTGAACGATTGTTAAAAGCACCTAACTCTTGGACAAACTGAAGTGAAGTGAATTGCTCACAAAGGGATTTGCGGCAGCTGTGTGCTGGGCAACAAGATTTGCACAGTGTGCAGAACAGTGGAAAAACAATGGAAGTGGATGCTCACTGCTGATAATAGCCTCACAATCATTATATCGGCCGTTCATGTTAGCAGCGCCGTCTTAAGTCTGAGCACTTAGTTTTTCTATAGGTAGCATAATTCTGATCAGAACATCTTTTACTAAAGCAGATAATGTTTTTCCGATCGTATCTGGTGGGCTGAATAAACCAATAAACATTAACATTCAGAGCTTCCTCAAACTCCTTGGATACCAGGAGGATCGGAGGGATGGGGGGAAGGGAACTAGTAAAGAGGATCCAACAAAGGGGAAGACAGGAATGGGGGAATAAGATAGAGGAAAGTGAAAGATTGAAAAGGTACCGTGAGGAGAAGTCAGAAAGCAGGAAGTTGGAAAAATATGTAGATGGTTCAGATGGAGCGAAAGTTAGGATGATGTGTAGGGGGGATAGTTTGATACAATACATACAATACAAGTTTGACGGTTAGGAATAATGAAATTGTTCGCTGGAAGTATGAGAAGGAGGATAGGAAGTGTGTTTGTGGGGAGGAAGAGAATGAGAGGCACATTTTGCTGGAGTGTGGGTTGTATGAAGAGTGGAGAGAAGAATGGCTGACGGTCTGGAGAAGGAGCGTGGAGAACAGGACCCGATGGAAGGGGTCCTTGGATACCAGGATGATCGGAGGATGGAAGAAGTGGTGATGAGAAGTGTGGGTGCAATTTGAAGACCGAGGGAAAAGAGAGAAAGGGGGAGATGAAGAAAAATATATAGATTGTCGAGACAAAGGCACTATAAAGACTACTACTACTACTACTATTTATTTTATTATTTAAGCTTGCTATTTTTTGTGTTGGTGAAGATTTTGAAGAGTTTGGAGGAGATATAGACTCTATATTAAATTAAATTATATTATATTATAGAAGAGTTTGATTTTGGTTTCCTAATTTTGTTGATGAATAATGTATTTCGTAATTTTGTATAGACTCGAGTGGTGATTTGAGAACGGATTTCAAAAAGTTGTGATGATGATCAGTAGGCTAATCTAAATGAAGTCATAGTTTATTTATCTAAGATAAAAAAGGTTGAAAATATTTAGACTTAGCCAAATTATTTATAAAATAAAAACCTATAATTAATTTGAAAAAGTTAATATTAAAAAGTAATTAATAGTAAGTTAAGACGAGTGAAAAACACGCCATGTTGTTAGCATAGCCATGGTTACAATGTAACCGTTACATTAAAAAACATGTTACAAATTGTTTTAGACTGTTTAGGATCTCATAATATTTATATTTTTTTCTTAGTTTCGAGAATGATTAGGTAACTGTCCGAATACTATGCATTTTATTTTTAATTATAATTTCATTTTATTATTAATTATAATTGCAACTTATTATTAATTATAATTGCAACTTATTATTAATTATAATTGCAACCTATTATTAATTATAATTGTTAGTTTTAATTTAAACAATTGATTTTTTTCGAAACATGAGCCCTAAGCATTTTTTTCTGGTTGAGCACAGTATAGCAGAGGAACAGCCAGTCTTTCCTAGAGGCAGGCACATTTGCCGTTGATTGAGTGGCCATGCAAGTCGTAATCGTCAAGTTGCAGGAGAGGACAAAACTGCTTGCTGGCGTCTTGTTGCTGACATCAGGTCACGAAATGCGAGCATGGTGTCGCAAGCGTTCCAAGGCGAAAGGTCCACAATTTAACTTGAGAAATCATCGAATTTCATTCAACTGCATATAAGCGCTTTCTTCACTCTCGATGTTGCTTATCCTTTTCAAGAAAGACTAGTTTTAAACGAAGACATCTGTCAAGAATTTAATGTGCGTACAACCGATCAAAAACTCAATGCAATGAATGATAAGGTTACAAATGTGATAACTGCAATTAGAATAATAGAATGGTCGTATTGATGAAATGCACAAACGGATGAATGGATGAAAATCATTCTGAAAATAGAACCGATGAGAATGAAGGAGCGAAATGAAGAGATGACTGACAAGAGGCCCACGAGATGATGATGCAAGAACACAAGTCGAAGAAGTCTCCAGGTGATTTGCAATCCTCTACCCACCCATCCTCCCCATCCATCTCTCCTCACGCTATCCTTAACCCACACTCCCCTCTTCTCCACTCTACCACTCCACCACTTCTACTCCCCCCCCCCCGCTCCGTCCCTCAAGCATCAGCCTCATCAGGCAAAGCCTGAACATCGGGGTAGGGGTCGTTGGCGAGCATGTTCAAGCCAGCCACTGCAGCCACCATCTCTTCAGCAGCTGCAGCCACACTGGCCTGGTGGCTCGCTGTGTTAGAGACGCCTGCTGTTGCAGCAGGATCAAGCGAGGGATGAGCGGGTGCCGACGGGAGAGGCTCGTTGAGGTTGGTGACGCTCTTGCTCTTGACGCACTGGAAGTCGACGTGACGACTCTTCGCCTCCTCCTTCTCCCACGACATGTGCAGGAAGGGCCGTTGCACGTAGTTGTAGATCACTGTGTGTTTGTTGTGGTCGTTGTTGGTGTTGTGTTGTTGGTTGTGGGTGTTGTTGGTGGTGTTGTTGGTGTTGTTGTTGGTGTTGTTGGTGGTGTTGTTGGTGTTGTTGTTGGTGTGGTGGTAGTTGTGTTGGTTGTGGTTAGAGACCGACCGAAATTCGGTTCGGTTTCGGTTTCGACGCCGCAATTGCCAATTTTCTTAGTTTCGGCAATTTTTCGGTTTCGGCCGAATCTAATTTTGTAATTTCGGCTCAATTTCGTTTCGGCCGAAATTGATCACATATTTACCGAAAAACCGAAATATTTATTTATTTATGTAGTTTATCTGATATATCTGTATCTTCAATCGAACTATTAAGTTCGGATTTGATTCTCTATTAGATATCTATTAGTTATTGTGGTTGATTGATTTATGGGTGTCATCAGACTAATTATTCGAATAACATATACAAGCATCTGGAACAACAATCATGTATTTGAAATTTAAGTAAATTGGGATGATATTTAACAACACTTTTTTAACGCAAATTCTATTTTTTAAAACATTTGTTTAAAAAATGTTATTGTCAAAAGTAAGTATTTGTATATACTCAATCGAACTTGAATTATTAAGTTTGGGTTCGATTCTCATCTCTATTAGATATCTATTAGATATCGTGGTTAATTGATTTAGGGGTGACATAAGACTAATTGTTCGAATAACATATACAAGCATGTGGAATTCTAGATATCCATTCTTTGAAAAACACTATATATAGGTCGAACGAACGAGAAGATACGGCTTCGATTAATTAATTCAATAATAAATTGTGAGAATGTCGTTGAATCCTATTTGGAAGTTTTTTACAAAATGTCAGTCTGACCAAAGCAAAGCCTGTCAACAACAACAAAACTTTGTTGTTGAAAAACTGTTATTTTTTTGCTTAAAATATACGCTTGTTTGGATTTACTTATTAAACTGGCATTGTCATCATTAAATACTATTTTTTCATTTTTAATAAAAGTTGGGAAAAATTTCAGTTTCGGCCGAAAATATGATTACAATTTCGGTTTAATTTCGGTTTCGGCCGAAAATGGGTTTTTAATTTCGACCTAATTTCGGTTTCGGTCGGTCTCTAGTTGTGTTGGTTGTGGTGGTAGTTGTGTTGGTTGTGGTAGTAGTTGTGTTGGTTGTGGTAGTAGTTGTGTTGGTTGTGGTAGTAGTTGTGTTGGTTGTGGTGGTAGTTGTGTTGGTTGTGGTGGTAGTTGTGTTGGTTGTGGTGGTAGTTGTGTTGGTTGCGGTGGTAGTTGTGTTGGTTGTGGTAGTAGTTGTGTTGGTTGCGGTGGTAGTTGTGTTGGTTGTGGTGGTAGTTGTGTTGGTTGTGGTGGTAGTTGTGTTGGTTGTGGTAGTAGTTGTGTTGGTTGTGGTGGTAGTTGTGTTGGTTGTGGTGGTAGATGTGTTGGTTGCGGTGGTAGTTGTGTTGGTTGTGATAGTAGTTGTGTTGGTTGCGGTGGTAGTTGTGTTGGTTGTGGTGGTAGTTGTGTTGGTTGTGGTGGTAGTTGTGTTGGTTGTGGTAGTAGTTGTGTTGGTTGTGATGGTAGTTGTGTTGGTTGTGGTGGTAGTTGTGTTGGTTGCGGTGGTAGTTGTGTTGGTTGTGGTAGTAGTTGTGTTGGTTGCGGTGGTAGTTGTGTTGGTTGTGGTGGTAGTTGTGTTGGTTGTTTTAGTTTTGTTGTTGTTGCTTGTGGTGGTAGTTGGTGGTAGTCGTTGTGGTATTGCAGTTAGTGTATGAGCGCTAATAATTCAATTTTGAGCTGCCCATTGTCATTCCTCACCTTAGCATCATCTCCACCATCATCATCATGGTCGCCACCACCACAACCATGATCATCATCATCACCGCCACTCTCACCATCATAATCAGCACCACCACTCACCATTATCATCAGCACCACCACCACTCACCCTCTTGTCTCCCTCCTGGACGCCTCTTTATCTTCTCCTTGTAGGTGGGGTATCCTGTGGTGGTCAGTAGATGCACCTCATCTCTACAAAAATCCTCCCATTTTGACTATTTATAAAATCCGAAGCCACCATCACTTAACCCTAATCCAACATCTCCAACACACCACTCACTTACTCACTCACTAACTCACTCATTCAATCACCCTCACGTTTCGAAGCTAACTTTCCACTACTCTTTTCCCCTCCGACCTAAACATCTTCAACCCTCAAACAACACTTCAGCCCTCCCACACTTCAACCACCCTCCCTTCCCATTCCCCGCTATCCCACCTCAAACATCCCTCCCCCACCTTAACCGACACCTCAACCACACTCCCCCACCTTAACCGACACCTCAACCACACTCCCCCACCTTAACCGACACCTCAACCACACTCCCCCACCTTAACCAACACATCCACCCTCCTCCCCTCCCTCCCACTATGCCACCTCCACCACCCTCCCCTCCCTTTCCCTATGCCACCTCCACCACCCTCCCCTCCCTTCCCTATGCCACCTCCACCACCCTCCCCTCCCTCCTAGGCCACCTCCACCACCCTCCCCTCCCTTCTAGGCCACCTCCACCACCCTCCCCTCCCTCCCCCTATGCCACCTCCACCACCCTCCCCTCCTCCCTAGGCTACCTCCACCACCCTCCCCTCCCTCCCTCCTAGGCCACCTCCACCACCCTCCCCTCCCTCCTAGGCCACCTCCACCACCCTCCCCTCCCTCCTAGGCCACCTCCACCACCCTCCCCTCCCTCCCTCTATGCCACCTCCACCACCCTCCCCTCCCTTCCCTATGCCACCTCCACCACCCTCCCCTCCCTTCCCTATGCCACCTCCACCACCCTCCCCTCCCTCCTAGGCCACCTCAACCACCCTCTCCTACCTTTCCCTATGCCACCTCCACCACCTTCCCCTCCCTCCCCCTATGCCACCTCCACCACCCTCCCCTCCCTCCCTCCTAGGCCACCTCCACCACCCTCCCCTCCCTCCTAGGCCACCTCCACCACCCTCCCCTCCGTCCTAGGCCACCTCCACCACCCTCCCCTCCCTCCCCCTATGCCACCTCCACCACCCTCCCCTCCCTCCTAGGCCACCTCCACCACCCTCCCCTCCCTCCTAGGCCACCTCCACCACCCTCCCCTCTCTCCCTCCTAGGCCACCTCCACCACCCTCCCCTCCCTCCCCCTAGGCCACCTCCACCACCCTCCCCTCCCTTCCCCCTATGCCACCTCACCACCCTCACCTCCCTTCCCCCTATGCCACCTTCACCACCCTCCCCTCCCTCCTAGGCCACCTCCACCACCCTCCCCTCTCTCCCTCCTAGGCTACCTCAACCACCCTCTCCTCCCTCCCCCCTAGGCCACCTCCACAACCCTCCCCTCTCCTCCCTTCCCCCTAGGCCACTTCCACCACTCTCCCCTCCCTCCCCCCTAGGCCACCTCCACAACCCTCCCCTCCCTTCTAGGCCACCTTCACCACCCTCCCCTCCCCCCTAGGCCACCTCCACCACCCTCCCCTCTCTCCCTCCTAGGCCACCTCCACCACCCTCCCCTCCCTCCTAGGCCACCTCCACCACCCTCCCCTCTCCTCCCTTCCCCCTAGGCCACTTCCACCACTCTCCCCTCCCTCCCCCCTAGGCCACCTCCACAACCCTCCCCTCCTCCCTAAGCCACCTTCAATGCCTAGTCTGATCTTCTTGAGGCCTCGGTCCCTCAACACCTGCTTGGCCACATCCCTGTTCTCGATGTACTTGAAGAAGCGGTACATCTGCGTGCTGTGAATCACTGTGTGTGGTGGGTGAGTGGGTGGGTGGATGAGTGGGTGGGTGGATAAGTGGGTGGAGGAGTGGGTGGATGAGTGGATGGGTGGGTGGATGAGTGGGTGGAAGGGTGGGTGGATGAGTGGGTGGAAGGGTGGATGGGTGGGTGGATAGGTGTGTGGGTGAATGAGTGGGTGGGTGGATGAAGGCATGGATGGATGAGTGGATGGACGGATAAACAAGTGAATGGATAAATGGGTTGATGGATGATTAAGTGAGTTAATTAAACGAATTATAAAAAAATGGATGGATGGAAGTGAGAGGTTAGGAGGGGATAGAGAGAGTGGATGGAAAGTGTTGTTGAAAAGGACTGAGAAGGAAGTCAGATGAAGATAATAACAATGATAACAACAATAAGAATAATAAAAACAATAATAACAATAAAAGAATAATAAAAACAATAATAACAATAAAAGAATAACAGAAAGAAGGAAGAAGCAGGAGCACCTTGTGGGGACTCGTCGCCGAGATGGGGAGGGTAGTCGCCGTCCCAGTCGACCACGTCGTCGTCAGTCAACACCACTATGTGACACTCCCTGTCGCCCCTCTTTGTAGTAGTAGTAGTAGTAGTAGTAGAAGTAGTAGTAGTAGTAGTAGTAGTAGTAGTAGTAGTAGTGGTGGTAGTAGTAGTAGTAGTAGTAGTAGTAGTAGTAGTAGTAGTAGTAGTAGTAGAAGTAGTAGTAGTCGTAGTAGTAGTAGTAGTAGTGGTAGTAGTAGTAGTAGTAGTAGTAGTAGTGGTAGTAGTAGTAGTAGTAGTAGTAGTAGTAGTCGTAGTAGTAGTAGTAGTAGTAGTAGTAGTAGTAGTAGTAGTAGTAGTGGTAGTAGTAGTAGTAGTAGTAGTAGTAGTAGTAGTGGTAGTAGTAGAAGTAGTAGTAGTAGTAGTAGTAGTAGTAGTAGTAGTAGTAGTAGTAGTAGTAGTAGTAGTGGTAGTAGTAGTAGTAGTAGTAGTAGTGGTGGTAGTAGTACTAGTAGTAGTAGTAGTAGTGGTAGTAGTAGTAGTAGTGCTAGTAGTAGTAGTAGTAGTAGTAGTAGTAGTAGTAGTAGTAGTAGTAGTAGTAGTAGTAGTAGTGCTAGTAGTAGTGGTGGTAGTAGTAGTAGTAGTAGTGCTAGTAGTAGTAGTAGTAGTAGTAGTAGTAGTAGTAGTAGTAGTAGTAGTAGTAGTAGTAGTAGTGCTAGTAGTAGTAGTAGTAATAGTAGAAGTAGTAGGAGTAGTAGTAGTAGTAGTGGTAGTAGTGGTAGTAGTGGTAGTAGTAGTTGGTTGTTGGCATTCATCCATCTCGTGAGATGATGATAGCTCTGATGTGTTCTTTGACGGCAGCTTCTAGAGTGGCTCAGCAGACCGATCCTGGATCGACAGCCTCTGCTGCAGCGGCTGCAGGTGAAGTCGGATGGAGGATCGAGAGCCTGATTCTGCTGCCTCATTTTTCTTCTTTGCCTTCGTGATTCCAGATGTTGCCTGCGTTCTTCCTCGCCCTTTTTGATGCCTTTGTGGACAGTCTGGCGCCAGCCCCTCCGGTCATCTGCTAGCTCTTCCCATCTGCCAGGGTCGATACCCGTAAGTCTGAGGTCGCGTTTGCAGACGTCTTTGAAGCGTAGTTGCGGGCAACCAACTGGACGTTGTCCTGTAGCCAGCTCGCCATAGAGAATGTCCTTGGGTATGCGACCTTCTTCCATTCTACGCACGTGACCCAGCCAGCGTAAACGTCTTTGGCATAGAAGGAGGTGTATGCTGAATGAGTTGGCTTGATTGAGTACGGCTGTGTTGGTGACTTTGTCTTGCCATGTTATGCCAAGGATGCGTCGGAGACAGCGAAGATGAAAGCTTTCGAGACGATCTTCTTGTCTGGCATAGGTGGTCCAGGTTTCGCTGCCATACAACAGAGTGCTGAGAACGCATGCCTGGTACACTTTGAGCTTGGTGTTTCGTGTCAGTTGGTTGTTGGTCCATACACGTTTGCTCAATCTGGCCATGACGCTGGCTGCTTTGGCGAGCCTCTTATCAATCTCAATGTCGAGGGATAGGCTGCTAGTAATGACGGAACCCAAGTATGTGAACTTGTCAGTGGCCTCCAGCACCTGATTGTCGATTGTGATTGAGGGTGGAACAGGAATGTCTTGACCCATGATGTTGGTTTTCTTGATACTGATGGTCAGACCGAATTCCCTGCAAGCCTGAGCGAAGCGATTCATCAGCTGCTGAAGGTGTTCCTCCGTGTGTGACACCAGGGCCGCATCATCAGCGAACAGCATGTCTCTGATGAGGACAGTGCGAATTTTTGTCTTTGCTCTAAGGCGTGTCATGTTCAGCAGTTTCCCGTCACTTCTGGTGTGTAAATGGACACCTTCGGCAGACTCTTTAAATGCAAAGTTCAACAGCATCGAGAAGAAGATACCGAATAAGGTAGGCGCTAGCACACAACCCTGTTTGACCCCACTCTTGATTATGAAGGATTCTGAGGTCTCCCCATCGTAGTTGACCACACCTTGCGTGTTTTCGTGATAAGAAGTTGTTATGTTGAGCAGCCGAGGTGGACATCCGATCTTCTTGAGTAGCCGAAATAGGCCGTTCCTGCTTACAAGGTCGAATGCCTTAGTTAGGTCGATAAAGGCGATATACAGCGGCATCCGCTGCTCTCTGCACTTTTCCTGGAGCTGACGCACGGAGAAGATCATGTCGACTGTGAATCTTCCTGATCTGAAGCCGCATTGCGATTCAGGATACACACGACTTGCTAGGACTTGGAGACGGTTGAGGACAACGCGTGAGAAAGCTTTACCCACGACGCTAAGCAGTGAGATGCCCCTGTAGTTGTTGCAGTCGCTGCGGTCGCCCTTGTTCTTATACAGGGTGACAATCTTGGCATTGCGCATGTCCTGTGGAACTCTACCTTCTCTCCAACATAGGCATAGGAGCTTGTGAAGTGGTTCTAGTAGAGACGGTTTACCGCATTTGATTATTTCTGGTGGGATGCCATCGTCTCCTGGTGCTTTTCCACTCTTTAAGGCATCAATAGCTTTGCTGAATTCGTCCATGGTCGGCTCGACATCCAGCTCTTCCAAGACTGGCAAGTCTTCGATAGCGTCCAGTGCTATCTGAGTCACAGAGTTTTCTTTGGAATAGAGTTCCAGATAGTGTTCGACCCACCTTGCCATTTGCTTGTCTTTGTCTGTGATGGTCTCTCCTGATTTGGACTTTAAGGGTGCAGTCTTCTTTGCTGACTTGCCTGTTGCTTTTTTGATGCCTTCATACATGCTCCTTACGTTGCCAGCGTCTGATGCTTGTTGGATGCTATTCGCCAGTTGAAGCCAATAGTCATTTGCGCAGCGTCGAGCCGTCTGCTGGGCTTTTCTTCGGGCAGCTTTCAACTCTTTGAAGGTGGACTGACTCGGGTCGCGTTTGTAATCAATCAGTGCCTTTCTCTTGGCGTCAATAACAGGCTCAAGATCTGCCGCATTCGCTTCGAACCAATCGGTGTTCTTGTGTTCCTTTTTACCATACGTGAGTAAAGCAGTTCTGAAGATAGTATTCCGGTATGAACTCCTGGTTCTTGGCCTGATGGGTGGTCTGATAGGTGTTGATTTTCGGCTGGCATTTTTTCTTTGAGAGGTGGAGCCTCTTGGGGCGCAACTTTATCTTTGACGCGATCAGAGAGTGGTCTGTATCGCAATCGGCACTATGGTAAGCTCTGGTGCTGCGGACGTTGTTCAAAGAGTTGTGCCTGGTGATGATCAAGTCCAGTTGATGCCAATGATTTGATCTTGGATGTCTCCAAGACACCTTGTGACATTCTTTGCTCTGGAAGTATGTGTTTGTTACGCACAGGTTGTGGTAGCAACAGACTTCGAGTAGTCTCTGGCCGTTTTCGTTCATTTTCCCGATGCCATGGTGACCCAGCACATCTGGCCATGAGTCGTGGTCAGAGCCAACACGGGCGTTAAAATCTCCCAGAAGGTAGAGGTGTTCGGAAGCAGGAACTGTGGCAACAACGCTGTTTAGTTGTTCGTAGAATTGATCTTTAGTCTCAGTGCTGGCTTGCATGGTCGGTGCATAGATGCACAGAAGATTAGCAAAGCCAGATGCTGTGAGAAGGCGTAGAGTGAGGATTCTCTATGTGCCGCGAGAAGGAGGTTCGGACATACAAAGCAGGGTGTTCTTGATGGCGAAGCCGACTCCGTGTTCCCTGGTCTCCCCTTCTTCTTTTCCCTGCCAAAAGAACGTGTAGTGTTCCTCCCTCAAGGATCCAGATTCTGGAAGACGCGTTTGCTGTAGGGCTGCAACATCAACGTTTAGTCTGTGCAGCTCATGATCAATGACTGCAGTCTTGCGAAGGTCTTCAATCTCACGAAGGTCCAGTACGCATAGTACGTACGTTCCAGCTTGCGATACGGAGAGCTGGAATCTCCACCTTTTTGTAGTAGTAGTAGTATTAGTAATAGTAGTAGTAGTAGTAGCAGTACCTGCGCTGAGACGACCATCTCTGGCAGGATGACCTCCTCCAGGAAGCTGTTGAACTGCTGTCTGGCTCCGTCGTTCGAGAGCTCATGCAGCAGACTCCCTGTCGTGGTGGTGGTGATGATGGTGGTGGTGAAGATGATGCTGGTGGTAATGATGATGATGCTAGTGGTGATGATGATGATGCCGGTGGTTGGGAGCACTCCAAACGAATACTCCAGGGTACACCATCACTAGGTGAGCTGTAATTGCAAAATACGAAAGAGGTTCTAGCACAGGGACTTCTTTCGTGATGTGCATGCAACGTGAGAGCTGTTTAGTGCGTTGCATTGAGGCTGTCGAAGTTGCATGAGCTGAAGCGACACAAGAGCCGTGGCGGCGCATCAGAAAGGCACACCTCTCGCATGCATATTCTGCAGTCTTAAACCCTTCATTGCAGCCACTCTGCCGATGATACTAATTAGTGTCTCAAACTTCAGTGTGCTTAACAAAATCCACTTCGAAAGATTTTGAATTCATGATTTCTACATTAAAGTTCATCGTCGTAGGGACCCTCAATGAAGCAGACAAGCCTCCTCCAGCCACTAACTACCCCCATTAGTCCTTTCCTACACTACTCAGACACCACCACCACTACACAGACACCACCACTACACAGACACCACCACCCCTACACAGACACCACCACTACTCAGACACCACCACTACACAGACACCACCACTACACAGACACCACCACTACACAGACACCACCACTACACAGACACCACCACTACACAGACATCACCACTACACAGACACCACCACTACACAGACACCACCACTACACAGACAACACCACTACACAGACACCACCACTACACAGACACCACCACTACACAGACACCACCACTACACAGACACCACCACCACTACTCAGACACCACCACTACACAGACACCACCACCACTACTCAGACACCACCACTACACAGACACCACCACTACACAGACACCACCACTACTCAGACACCACCACTACACAGACACCACCACTACACAGACACCACCACTATACAGACACCACCACTACACAGACACCACCACTACTCAGACACCACCACTACTCAGACACCACCACTACACAGACACCACCACTACACAGACACCACCACTACACAGACACCACCACTACACAGACACCACCACTACACAGACACCACCACTACACAGACACCACCACTACACAGACACCACCACTACACAGACACCACCACCACTACTCAGACACCACCACTACACAGAAATCACCACTACACAGACACCACCACTACACAGACACCACCACTACTCAGACACCACCACTACACAGACACCACCACTACACAGACACCACCACCACTACTCAGACACCACCACTACACAGACACCACCACTACTCAGACACCACCACTACACAGACACCACCACTACACAGACACCACCACCACTACTCAGACACCACCACTACACAGACACCACCACTACACAGACACCACCACTACACAGACACCACCACTACACAGACACCACCACCACTACTCAGACACCACCACTACACAGACACCACCACTACACAGACACCACCACTACACAGACACCACCACTACACAGACACCACCACCACTACTCAGACACCACCACTACACAGACACCACCACTACTCAGACACCACCACTACACAGACACCACCACTACTCAGACACCACCACTACACAGACATCCCCACTACACAGACACCACCACTACACAGACACCACCACTACACAGACACCACCACTACACAGACACCACCACTACACAGACACCACCACTACACAGACACCACCACTACACAGACACCACCACTCAGACACCACCACTACAGAGACACCACAACTACACAGACATAACCACTACACAGACACCACCACTACACAGACACCACCCCTACACAGACACCACCACTACTACACAGACACCACCACCACTACACAGACACCACCACCACTACACAGACACCACCACTACACAGACACCACCACTACACAGACACCACTACACAGACACCACCACTACACAGACACCACCACTACTCAGACACCACCACTACACAGACACCACCACTACACAGACACCACCACCACTACTCAGACACCACCACTACACAGACACCACCACTACTCAGACACCACCACTACACAGACACCACCACTACACAGACACCACCACCACTACTCAGACACCACCACTACACAGACACCACCACTACACAGACACCACCACTACACAGACACCACCACTACACAGACACCACCACCACTACTCAGACACCACCACTACACAGACACCACCACTACACAGACACCACCACTACACAGACACCACCACTACACAGACACCACCACCACTACTCAGACACCACCACTACACAGACACCACCACTACTCAGACACCACCACTACACAGACACCACCACTACTCAGACACCACCACTACACAGACATCCCCACTACACAGACACCACCACTACACAGACACCACCACTACACAGACACCACCACTACACAGACACCACCACTACACAGACACCACCACTACACAGACACCACCACTACACAGACACCACCACTCAGACACCACCACTACAGAGACACCACAACTACACAGACATAACCACTACACAGACACCACCACTACACAGACACCACCCCTACACAGACACCACCACTACTACACAGACACCACCACCACTACACAGACACCACCACCACTACACAGACACCACCACTACACAGACACCACCACTACACAGACACCACCACTCAGACACCACCACTACACAGACACCACAACTACACAGACACCACCACTACACAGACACCACCACTACACAGACACCACCACTACTCAGACACCATCACTACACAGACACCACCACTACTCAGACACCACCACTACACAGACACCACCACTACTCAGACACCACCACTACACAGACACCACCACTACACAGACACCACCACTACACAGACACCACCACTACTCAGACACCACCACTACACAGACACCACCACTACTCAGACACCACCACTACACAGACACCACCACTACTCAGACACCACCACTACACAGACATCCCCACTACACAGACACCACCACTACACAGACACCACCACTACACAGACACCACCACTACACAGACACCACCACTACACAGACACCACCACTACACAGACACCACCACTCAGACACCACCACTACACAGACACCACAACTACACAGACATAACCACTACACAGACCCCACCACTACACAGACACCACCCCTACACAGACACCACCACTAATACACAGACACCACCACCACTACACAGACACCACCACCACTACACAGACACCACCACTACACAGACACCACCACTACACAGACACCACCACTCAGACACCACCACTACACAGACACCACAACTACACAGACACCACCACTACACAGACACCACCCCTACACAGACACCACCCCTACACAGACACCACCACTACTACACAGACACCACCACCACTACACAGACACCACCACCACTACACAGACACCACCACTACACAGACACCACCACTACACAGACACCCCCACTACACAGACACCACCACTACACAGACACCACCACTACTCAGACACCACCACTACACAGACACCACCACTACACAGACACCACCACTACACAGACACCACCACTACTCAGACACCACCACTACACAGACACCACCACTACACAGACACCACCACTACACAGACACCACCACTACTCAGACACCACCACTACACAGACACCACCACTACACAGACACCACCACCACTACTCAGACACCACCACTACACAGACACCACCACTACTCAGACACCACCACTACACAGACACCACCACTACACAGACACCACCACCACTACTCAGACACCACCACTACACAGACACCACCACTACACAGACACCACCACTACACAGACACCACCACTACACAGACACCACCACCACTACTCAGACACCACCACTACACAGACACCACCACTACACAGACACCACCACTACACAGACACCACCACTACACACACCACCACCAATACTCAGACACCACCACTACACAGACACCACCACTACTCAGACACCACCACTACACAGACACCACCACTACTCAGACACCACCACTACACAGACACCACCACTACACAGACACCACCACTACTCAGACACCACCACTACACAGACACCACCACTACACAGACACCACCACTACACAGACACCACCACCACTACTCAGACACCACCACTACACAGACACCACCACTACACAGACACCACCACTACACAGACACCACCACTACACACACCACCACCACTACTCAGACACCACCACTACACAGACACCACCACTACTCAGACACCACCACTACACAGACACCACCACTACTCAGACACCACCACTACACAGACATCCCCACTACACAGACACCACCACTACACAGACACCACCACTACACAGACACCACCACTACACAGACACCACCACTACACAGACACCACCACTACACAGACACCACCACTACACAGACACCACCACTCAGACACCACCACTACACAGACACCACAACTACACAGACATAACCACTACACAGACACCACCACTACACAGACACCACCCCTACACAGACACCACCACTACTACACAGACACCACCACCACTACACAGACACCACCACCACTACACAGACACCACCACTACACAGACACCACCACTACACAGACACCACCACTCAGACACCACCACTACACAGACACCACAACTACACAGACACCACCACTACACAGACACCACCACTACACAGACACCACCACTACTCAGACACCATCACTACACAGACACCACCACTACACAGACACCACCACTACTCAGACACCACCACTACACAGACACCACCACTACTCAGACACCACCACTACACAGACATCCCCACTACACAGACACCACCACTACACAGACACCACCACTACACAGACACCACCACTACACAGACACCACCACTACACAGACACCACCACTACACAGACACCACCACTACACAGACACCACCACTCAGACACCACCACTACACAGACACCACAACTACACAGACATAACCACTACACAGACACCACCACTACACAGACACCACCCCTACACAGACACCACCACTACTACACAGACACCACCACCACTACACAGACACCACCACCACTACACAGACACCACCACTACACAGACACCACCACTACACAGACACCACCACTCAGACACCACCACTACACAGACACCACAACTACACAGACACCACCACTACACAGACACCACCACTACACAGACACCACCACTACTCAGACACCATCACTACACAGACACCACCACTACTCAGACACCACCACTACACAGACACCACCACTACTCAGACACCACCACTACACAGACACCACCACTACACAGACACCACCACTACACAGACACCACCACTACTCAGACACCACCACTACACAGACACCACCACTACACAGACACCACCACCACTACTCAGACACCACCACTACACAGACACCACCACTACACAGACACCACCACCACTACACAGACACCACCACTACACAGACACCACCACTACTCAGACACCACCACTACACAGACACCACCACTACTCAGACACCACCACTACACAGACATCCCCACTACACAGACACCACCACTACACAGACACCACCACTACACAGACACCACCACTACACAGACACCACCACTACACAGACACCACCACTACACAGACACCACCACTCAGACACCACCACTACACAGACACCACAACTACACAGACATAACCACTACACAGACCCCACCACTACACAGACACCACCCCTACACAGACACCACCACTAATACACAGACACCACCACCACTACACAGACACCACCACCACTACACAGACACCACCACTACACAGACACCACCACTACACAGACACCACCACTCAGACACCACCACTACACAGACACCACAACTACACAGACACCACCACTACACAGACACCACCCCTACACAGACACCACCCCTACACAGACACCACCACTACTACACAGACACCACCACCACTACACAGACACCACCACCACTACACAGACACCACCACTACACAGACACCACCACTACACAGACACCCCCACTACACAGACACCACCACTACACAGACACCACCACTACTCAGACACCACCACTACACAGACACCACCACTACACAGACACCACCACTACACAGACACCACCACTACTCAGACACCACCACTACACAGACACCACCACTACACAGACACCACCACTACACAGACACCACCACTACTCAGACACCACCACTACACAGACACCACCACTACACAGACACCACCACTACTAAACAGACACCACCACTACACAGACACCACCACTACTCAGACACCACCACTACACAGACACCACCACCACTACACAGACACCACCACCACTACACAGACACCACCACTACACAGACACCACCACTACACAGACACCACCACTACACAGACACCACCACTACACAGACACCACCACTACACAGACACCACCACTACACAGACACCACCACTACACAGACACCACCTCTACACAGACACCACCACCACTACACAGACACCACCACCACTACACAGACACCACCACTACACAGACACCACTACTACACAGACACTCCCCTACTCCACCCACTTACCCACCCTTCCTTCCCTCACTCCACCCACTTACCCTTCCTTCCCTCACTCCACCCACTTACCCACCCTTCCTTCCCTCACTCCACCCACTTACCCTTCCTTCCCTCACTCCACCCACTTACCCACCTTCCTCCTCCTCCCCTCCTCCTCCCTCCCCCTCTCCTCCCTCCCTTCCTCCTCCTCCCCCCCTCCTCCCTCCTCTCCTCCCTCCCCCTCACGCAGGTTCTGGCACTTGATGGAGGCAGCGTCAAAGGGCAAGAGGAGGTAGTCGCACGCGTCCTTCAACTCTTGTATCGACACACTAGGAGGGCAACGGATCTTGCCTGTCTTGTAGTACTCCTGTGTGTACGTGTGTCTGTGTGTGTGTGTGTGTGTGTGTGTGTCTGTGTGTGTGTTTGTGTGTGTGTGCGTGCGTGTGTGTGTGTGTGTGTGTGTGTGTGTGTGTGTGTGTGTGTGTGTGTGTGTGTGTGTGTGTGTGTGTGTGTGTGTGTGTGTGTGTGTGTGTGTGTGTTAGGTGATGACTGATGACTATAATAGGGGGGGGGGCATAATCATCGATTTCAAGACTTCAAAACGTCCACTTAGAAAATGACTAAAACTAACAATACAAGAAGTTTGAACAACAAATATTTTTTTATGTCATAAATAACCCCCCCCCCACCTGTGATTGAAAAACACACAAAATAGAAGATGTTAAGCCTTTTATTCACTATAAAAACACATTTTTAAAACTTGTAAAACTTTTTTAAACAATATTTTAATCTTCTTGGTTGATATTTTCATTTATATATATAATTAAAAATTTAAACTTCCATATTTTCAGTGAAAGGATCATTTTTTTATTTCAACAGGAATAAAAGTTTAAGTCTTTTTCGCTTCTTTCTATAAACCAGCTTTTTTTTCATTATTGTTTTTTTTTAAACTTAGTTTCCTTTCTTTAATCTAGTTAAGTTTTGACTGTTTTTAACTTGGCCCGTTGCTTTGAAGCCTCCGAAAGACGGGATCTGGCCATCTATAGGCTGCTGGCTCTTTTATAGGATGATGGATCTACTGACTGCCTTCAATTTACTAGTTTCTTCAGTCTATGGTTCACCTTACCACACTGCCTTTCCATTCAAAGATTGTGAACAAGAGTGTCATCGTTTTCAGAAGCCTGCTCACTGATTGGGTACTCCATAGGTCAGGCTTCTTCATCAATGTCCTAGTCTCTCTTTTGCCTATCTAAAACCCTCTTGAGAAGGGGCTGCATGATAAAAATCAACTTATAGACTTACTCCAAGTGCTCAACTGCTGTTTCTGACACCAAGTGCCCATCCAAGCAGGAAAACACCATCAGAACAACGTGAAATAAGGAGGTTCCATAACTTCTCTGACTAGACAGCCTAGGCGATTTTTATCTGTGGGTTCTGGCTTGAGAGCTCAGTGAGATCATTAAAGTGGTGAATAAGAATTGTTGTTGCTTTGGGAAAAACCCGAACTTGTTGTCTTTGTAAAAAAAACTGCCCACTGGATCCCATTATTTACTCAAGGTAGAGGAGAAACTCATTGAATCGGTTCCAGGGTTTAGCTGAGCTCAGGAGCCACCAGCTAAAGACACATGTCCAGTGCATGTCAAACTAAACTAGAAGTTTTCTATAAACGTCTACTTCCACCATACAACTTTATAAAACCTGATATATCCTCATATCCGTTTCAACCAACTGCTGAACTTTGTTCATGCCACTGCTGAAGCCCAGTGTAGTGTGGGCAGCTCAAATCATTTTTTATCATATTTATAATATTATATTATATTAATTATTATGTTAAGTAACCTTATTATCGTAATATTTAACTAAATTAAATTATCTAATTATTTCTTGTTACTTGAAAACGCTGACGCTTAAGCCTAAATCCTCGATCTAGTGTTTTGGGTGTGGAGTAAAGTGTTCAGAAAAAAATTAATTTCACCAAACTTAACGCATATAGTTTTAAAATGTGCCACTCACTAAAATGATTCAAATGTGAAAGTCGTGTCATTATCTCAAGAACAAATGACCCCTCAATGAGGTAAAACTTCTGATTAATATATATTTACCAGTTACTATCTATTTTTGGCAATGACAATATTTAGGACGTTATTGACTTGAATTGACTTAAATTTATTGTTTTATGTTTTTTTACAAAATAAATATTATTTTATGTTGTTTAAAAAGGTATGCGTTGGAATCCACCATACTTGAAATCTACCACACGGGAAATAAAACTTCAAGGATTTTAACAAATTAATTTTTACAAATAGGAAACACTACAAATAAACGAAATTCATTTTTAATCAATTGAATTTTTTTCCCCTTTTTTTACGCAACTTGAAATTTCAACTTTGGAATTTACCATACCTTTAGACGAAAACATAAAATAAAATCGTTAAATTTCAATGAAATTTGTTTTTTATTTCACACAATTAACATATAAAATATGTAAATAGAATTTATTTCTTTAAAATAAAAAAATTTAATTTTTCTCGATTTTTAGCAACATAAACATAAAAAAAGAAGAAAAATAATAAATAAGTTTGATAAATGTGACAAAAATGTATAAAAATACGAATAGGAAGCATTACAAATAAGTGTAATTCATGAAAAAAATATTGAATTTTTTTCTGTTTTTTTTACACAACTTGAAATTTCAATATTGGAATCTACCCTTAGACCAAAAAATAAGATAAAATCGTTAAATTTTGATACAATTAAAATATAAAATATTTAAATAGAATTTATTATTTTTGTTTAAAAAAAAAATTTATTCGATTTTTTAGCAACATAAACCTTTATACATTCGCCATAATTACCGCCATAAATATTCTAGTTTTTTAAATTTATGTACGAACTTAAGGTCTAAAAAACAAGTATTTTTTCGATAAATTATGGTTTACGAATATAAAGGTTGTACGAAAGAATAGCATTGAAATCTACCATACGAGGAATATTCTTCAAATTTTTTTCCCATTTTTATCAATAGGAAATACTACAAATAAACGAAACTAATTTTTAAAAAATTGAATTTTTTTCCCACAATCAACATATAATATATATGAATGGAATTAAAAAAATTAAATGGCTTAATTTCAACAATTTCCTATTCGTAAAAATATAAATAATAAAAATTTTTTGAGGTAGGGTAGATTTAAAGTATGGTTGATTTAAAAGCATACCATACGAAATATCTGGTATTTTACGGTATATTGTATTTGTTAATAGGTTAATATTAATTTAACATGAAAAATAATTTAACAAGTTTTTTAATTTAGTTAGTTTAGCTTAGGGAGTTCAACCACGCAGATCTTTTGACCTCTAAATGGTTAAAAAAAACACATATATATCTAATAATAATTATTATATATATATATATATATATATATATATATATTTATGTTTATGTATATAAATTATTTTTTACTATTATGTCATAGTCACACTTATAGTTGTACATTATGGGATGGTTTTCCCAGTATTTATCTAATTTTATTTTAAATTTATCTGTATTTTCAGCTTTTACGATCTCATCAGGGAAGCTATTCCAAACTGTTACCACTCTATGTGTATAAAAAAATTTCTTGTACTCTTTTGGCACTGTTTTTTGGATAATTTTAGTGAATTTCCTCTTGATTGCCTTGTATTAAGTGTGAAAATATCTTCCGTTATTTTACTATCATATTTATTATTAAGTATTTTATAGGTTTCGATCATGTCTCCTCGAAGTCTTCGGTATTTTAATGTTGGTAACTTAATTACTTTAAGTCTATCGTTGTAAGTCATGTCTTTTAGATAAGGTAGTATTTTTGTAGCCCTTCTTTGTACATTTTATATGCAATCAATTTGATTTTTCAATGAAGGGCTTCATACACTGCTGAGGTATTCTAGATGGGACCTAACTATACCTTTAAATAATAATCTAAATGTTTTTGTATCAATAAATTTAAACGTTCTTCTTATTAGTCCTAATATTTGGTAAGCTTTATTTACTTGTTTTTGTATGTGAATATTAAATTTTAAATTCTTGTCTATAATTACACCAAGGTCTTTTTCATATTCTATACTTTCTAAAACTACCTGACTTCCTTCATAATCCTGCATAGAATAAACTCTTTCTTCCTTTTTATTTCTGTATATCTGCAATAGTTTACATTTATGTGGATGAAGTCTCAGGTCCCATTGTACACTCCATTCCACTACTTTGTTAATATCTTCTCGTAGCCTTGTTTGGTCCTCTATTTCATTAATTTGTTGATATATTTTACAATCATCAGCGTACATAAATATATTTGAACTCACTCTCTCTGGCAGATCGTTGATAAATAAAACAAATAATAATGGACCCATGACTGATCCTTGGGAAATGCCACTTTTTACTTTTACCCATTGTGATTTAACACCATTTAACATTAACCCTCTGTACCCTATCATTTAGAAAATTACTTATCCACCTGCATGTTTTATAACTAGAGACCGACCGAAACAGATATTTTTATTTCGGCCAAAACCGAAATTAGGCCGAAATTAAAATCCCATTTTCGGCCGAAACCGAAATTAAGCCGAAATTGAATATCAATTTTCGGCCGAAACCGAAATTAAACCGAAATTGTAATCAGATTTTCGGCCGAAACCGAAGCCGAAATTTTTTCCACCTTTTATTTAAAATGAAAAAATAGTATTTAACGATGACAATGCCAGTTTAATAAGTAAATCCAAAAAAGCGTATATTTTAGGCCAAAAAATATAAGTTTTTCAACAACAAAAATTTGTTGTTGTTGACAGGCTTTGCTTTGGTCAGACTGACATTTTGTAAAAAAACTTCCAACTAGGATTCAACGACATTCTCACAATTTATTTTTCGAATTAATTAATCGAAGCCAAATCTTCTCGTTCTTTCGAATTATATATTTAAGCGCTTCAGTTGCGTGCCCGGGCGCTATACAAAAATGACAATTATTATTATTATTATTATATAGTGTTTTTCAAAGAATCTATATCTAGAATTCCACATGCTTGTATATTTTATTCGAACAATTAGTCTTATGTCACCCCTAAATCAATTAACCACGATATCTAATAGATATCTAATAGAGATGAGAATCGAACCCAAACTTAATAATTCTAGTTCGATTGAGAATATACAGATACTTACTTTTGACAATAACATTTTTTTAAACAAATGTTTTAACAAATAGAATTTTCTTAAAAAAGTTTTGTTAACTATCATCATTGAACGTATCCCAATTTACTTAAATTTCAAATACATGATTGTTGTTCCAGATGCTTGTATATGTTATTCGAATAATTAGTCTGATGACACCCATAAATCAATCAACCACGATAACTAATAGATATCTAATAGAGAATCAAATCCGAACTTAATAGTTCGATTGAGGATACAGATATATCAGATAAACTACATAAATAAATAAAAATTTCGGTTTTTCGGTAAATATGAGATCCATTTCGTCCGAAACCAAAATTGAGCCGAAATTACAAAATTATTTTCGGCCGAAACCGAAAAATTGCCGAAATTGTAAAATTAGATTCGGCCGAAACAGAAAAATTGCCGAAACTAAAATTGGCAATTTCGGCGCCGAAACCGAAACCGAACCGAATTTCGGTCGGTCTCTATTTATAACCAATTCTATAATTTTCTTATTTATATATTAATTATTTATGCGGTACCTTATCAAATGCTTTCATAAAATCAGTGTAAATAACATCGATTACCCCTCCTTTGTCTGTAATACTAATCCAATTATCCATTACCATTAGTAGTTGTAATGAAGTCGATTAATAAATGGTTTCAAGTTTTCATTCACATATAATAAAAAAAATAGATATAATATTTTTATGAAAAAACAAACATTTTTCAAAACCTTTCAGGGCTCGCCAATGGCCCTACTTTTTCAAAATTGGCCCGAAAGAATCCTGATTGGCCCCAATGAATTTTTTTTCCAAAATTTAATTTTGTTTTTTTTTATTGTGAAATTTTTTAGATGTTTATTTGTCTAATAGAATGTCGCGGGAAGAAGTTGTTATTGAAAAGTTGAGCCAATCAAAATTAGCCTCATGTTTTAAATCCGGTCATTCGCGTGCAGACTATATCAATCTATATAAGCTTCTGTCAATCTATATAATACTTGTGTTGTATAGCATACTTTGTAATACCGTTAGGTCATTAAAGTCGCGTGAAATTAAAGAGATATTAAAAAAGCTATTATAAGAAATCTGTCAAATGTCTTCCTCAAGTGGTTCTGAGGATAGAAAAGAGTCAAGCCAAAAAAAAACAGAGCATTCCAACAGACATGGAAAATTAATAACAATTTGCTCCGCTTTGACAACATGAAAAATGTAATGTACTGTGATCTATGTATGAAGGTGCAAAATAAAAACTCTTTTACTTTTGGATGTAGTAATATTAATAAAAACTCAGTGTTGAGACATGCGAGTTCTAAAGGTAACTGTTAATAAAATTGCATAATTTAACTCAATTATTTCTTCATTATAAGTATTTAAAATGAAGATTACCTGCGTTCACTTTTTTATAATCCTAGACCACACTAATGCTGTCGGCGCCAGCAAGCAATCAGTGTTCATGGTTTCTGCCCGTGAAGTGGCCTTTGGCAAGAATGAAGCAGCGAAAACAGCAGCACTCAAAAATGTATACTTTGCTGCTAAGCAGGATCTCGCTAGTTCTGGGATTCCTGCTTTAAATGCTCATTGCATAGAACAAGGTGTCACATCCCTAGGGTTGACTTTTGAAGAAAAGTCAGGAAAATCTTTAAGTCTTTATAAACCAATAACAACCTTCAAGTTTTTTTACATTGCTCACTTTTTGTGTGATGTGCTCAAGCCTAGTTCTATATTGTCCAAAATGTACCAAAAGAAGGACTTGACTTATTCTGAGATTGCACCCTTTTTAACAGCAACTATTCAGACTTTGGAGTACATGTAAAAAAACTAAGTCAGCCCCCATGATGCAGAAGTTTTTAAAGCTTATACCTGACATTCCAAAGCCTGATGAATTTGGTCTGTGTCTTTTTGATTATGAAGGTCACACTATTCGAGACAGTGTGAAACAGAAGACTGAAGCTGAGCCTGTATGCGGAAAGTTTGTTGAAAGCATGATAAAAAGCCTCAATAGTTGGTTTTCAGACAACGAGGATGGGTCTGTATTAACAGCAATAAACAATTTTTTTGATCCAAGTATTTCAGTTTCCGAAATACACTCAGACATAGAAACAGTATCTAAGTACCTAGAGGCTGTTGGTATCGAGAGCTCACAACCTGAACTACTCAGCTTCGCCAACTTCACTCGAGCCAGCCATAGCTCTGGTAATAAGTCAGTCACTGACATAAAATCTACAACTAATTTGGCCATTGAAAACTCTAATTCTTATCCAGCATCAGCGGAAGCTGCCAAACGATTGTTACTATCGCCAGTATCAACTGTAGAGTGTGAAAGAGGATTCAGTAGACAAAACTTAATAAAATTTGACTTATAAATATTATAAATATATATTATATCAGTTTGAATATGCATAAACCAGTTTTTTTAACCTTAAATTTATATTTGTCTAAAAGATCCTCTATAAATTATAGCTATAATCCGTGTTGACTTGTAATGAATAAATTTAATGTTTTCTTCATTGTCTTAAAAAAATACTTAACGCTCACTTTATACAAATAAAACTAAAAATTAGAATAATTATAAAACGAAGAAGACACTCTCTATGTAGGAGGGTTTATTGATTTGAAGCCGACTAGGAGCTTATTGAGGGTGAGTTTAAAAATAAATAAGTGCGCCTTATACATGGGACTTTAAAAAAATTGGCCCCACAAAATGTTGACCCAGCGCGGGCCCTGCCTTTAAGTCCTTGAGGGGTCACTAAAAGTTGTTTGATAGGTTCAAAGCTTTACTGAACACAACACTAAATGCCACAAAAAAAGATTATATGCAAAAGTATCAGAGGAATATTTCTTTTCCCTATGTTATTTCTGAACACTCTAGCGTGGGGGGGGGGTTTCATCAAAAATACCAACATTCATTATTAAATATTCACGAAATAACCTAGTGAACCATATTCCAAGTGGACATAACGAATTTCCAATTTTTCAATTTTTTGCCTACTTATGCCCCCCGTAACTATAAGCCCCCTTTCACACACACAGGCACATACAAACACACACAGGCACATACACACACACACATACACACATAGACAAACACACACTCAAACACACACACACATAGACAAACACACACACATACACACACACAAACATAGACAAACACACACACACAAGCGCACAAAGAGACCAGAATGGCTCGGAAGACAGTGGAAGAGATTCCGTCAGCCACTCTGAACTCTCCCCTCTCATTCGGTCGGGGACTGTCCAGCGAGGTGCAGAACATCCTGCATTGTTGTTTTTGTTGTCGCTTTTAGTTCTTTGTTCCTATCCCGCATGACCGAACCATCCCGGTCTCATGCGGAGAAGGTAGGTGAACACCTCCCCCCCCCCCTCTCTCTCAGAGCCTCATCGCATTGATCGGTGTGGATAAGCTCCTCTCTCTCTTTCCTGCTGCTCTTGCAGTCCCAGAAGTGGTCTGGGTTGGTCTCCACTTCACCACACAGCTCACAGGTGGCGTCTTCATTCAGGATGTTCCTTCGGTAGAACGCTGTGGCTGGACAGTGGCCGCTGCATAGCTGGGCCAGAAGTGTCTCTGCTCACCTACCGTTGCCATCTTCCCTTTACAGCGGGGCACCGTAAATTCGCTTTCGTCTCGGATCCGACAGCTCAGGAAGTTTCATACTTCTTTTGAGGATACTCTTGATTGCCGACCATGTGACTGACTGTGGTTGCTCGCCTTGGCTTGCGGTGAATGAGGCTTTGTCTGCCGCCTCGTTACCTTGAACACCAGTGTGTCCAGGAATCCACTGTACTGTCAACTCGTTGGTTTGGCTGGCTCTCAAGAGATCCTCCATTGTCCTACTGAGCTGCGGATCGCCGAATCTGGCTGGATTCTGTAGGCTTTCGATACTTCCTTTACTGTCGGTGAAGATGGTCGCTCTACCTGGCTGGTGCTCAACGATCCACTTTGCTGCTAAGCTGATGGCTCGGAGTTCAGCATCATGGGCTGCACAGAGTACCCCTGCTGCTTCCAACCAGACGTCACTAACCACCTCACCCTCCATAACCACCACTGCGCTTCCACCATTCTTGTTGTTCTCGCCTACAGACCCATCAGTGTAGATGACCACTCCCCCTTCTTGCTTGCATAGCATCATTGTTTTCTCAACATCAGCCTGGAGCACCTCTTTTGCAGACTTTTTGTTGGCTCCACCTGAGAGTTCACTGCACAGGTGAAGTGCAAGTGCCTCCTCCCGTGGTTTAGGTCTGATGCGAGTGAAGGGTTCACGAATGGCCTCATTGCCTGTGATCTGGGCCAATGCACTTCAGGAGTCCTCTCGCCAGCCTTTGTTTCACTTGAAGCGATTCGGAACATGCTTGTCCGCTGTCACACGTAGTGGGTGGTGTTCATCCAGCCTCAGCGTTCTCTCATAGGCTCTCAAAGTCAGCATACAACCCTTAATCCTTGCCGGCACAATGTCCGCCTCACGCCACACTGCTTCATCGGGGCATGTCCTGGTTAGCCCAGCGAAGATCTTTGCCGCTTTCTCTTGTTCCCTTTCCAGAAATTCAAAGTTGGAAGCACTAATCCATGGAATCCATCTGGCAGCAGCATACTAGAGTACTGACTCCACCGTGGCGTTGTAAACCTTCTTCAGTGTCGCAAATTCACACCCCCAGTCCTTACCAGTGAGTGCTGCGATCACCTTAGTTCTTTCACGCATGGAAGCTGCCACCATTTGGACGTGCTTACCAAAATTGAGACCATTGTCGATTGTCACACCGAGAAACCTACAGTGGCTGCTGAAACGCAGTTGCTTGTGACAAACCACAACCGAAGAAGTGACTTTCCAGTCCCTGTTGGAGCTACTGCATACAATTCCTTCTGATTTGTCAGCGTTCAGTTCCACCTTGTTGGCTCTGGTCCAAGCTTCAACCCTGCTGATCACTGACTGCACCCTGGATGCCGCTCATTGATCGTCCTGCTCGTGGCCCATACAGCGATGTCATCCGCATAGCCACTGGACTCCACTTCCTCAGTGTCTTCCCTGAGCAGGTCACTGGTGTAGAGAAATAAAAGAATCGGAGACAGCACAGCTCCCTGGGGCAGACCCTGCGTCATCTTTTTCCACTTGCTCTCACCGTCACCAAGAAGCATTTGACCCATTCAAGCATCCTCAGAGGCATCTTGATGTCGTTCAGCTTCATTAGCAGTCTTTCCCGCCATACACGGTCATAGGCTTTGCTGCAATCAAGTAAGGCTGCGACGGTTCTTTTTGTCGGAGTGGATTGGAAGCCATCGTAGATGTCCTGTGACAGGCGCAAGCAGTGCTGCTCCGTTGATTTCAAACGTGGGAAACCAAGTTGCCACGGCTGTATGATGGAGTTTGCTTCCAGCCAGTAACCCAACCTGTTGGCAAGCATTCTTTCCATGACCTTGCATAGGACTGAGGTGAGGCTTATGGGTCTATATGACTCCACGCAGTCTGCCGGCTTCCCTGTCTTTAGAAGCGGAACAATCACTGCTTGCTTCCACTTTCCCGGGACTGTTGCAGATCTTTAGCAGGATGATGAGCATGTTTCGTGACAAGTGACTCAACATTGGCGGTACGATCTTGTCGTTACCACCCTTTTTGGTGTCGTCTTGTTGAGCGATCGCTGCCTGGAGCTTTGTCATCGCGAGCTTTTGGTCCATCTCTGTAGGCGTTTCTTTGCTTGATCTTCCGAGCGTTTTCATTCCGGAGCAGGCGTTGAGGACGAGTTTGCTGACATCTGCATAATGCTCTGCGAAGGCTGCTGCCTTTTGCTTGTCAGTAACTCGCATCACGCCCTTGAAGTTGAGCATCTCATTCTTGGCCTTCACCTCCCCATGCCCGTTCATTTTCCTGATGGAGGACCACAGCTTCCGTTGGTCGTCACCCTCTCTCAGTTTCTCCACCCTCTCACGTCAGTATTTCTTCTTATGCTCTGCAATCTCCTTCCTCCATTCGGGGTTGATACGCTTGGTCTCCTCTGTGTTTCCACTGCGTATGGATTGCTGTTTCTGGCGTTCGAGTGCGTCGAGAACTGGGCTCCAGAACGGCTTGTTGTGGTTGCTGACTTTTCTTCATCGGCACTGCAGCTTTAGCGGCCTGCATGACTTGAATAGAGCACCAGCTTTCCTTCTTCACTAGCAGCAGATCTTCTGGCATGGTTTGTGCTTCAAGGATTTTTTGGAACTTTTCCAGTGTGTCCGTTTCCATGCCCAGCTCAAACGGACTTCTTGACGTTTTCGTTTATGGGCCTTGTCGACTTGGATGACAATTGGAAAGTGGTCTGAGCTTAACGCTCTTTTCACCTCCCATGTCATCTGGTGTGCCAAGTCGAGGCTGGCCAACGAGACATCAGGGGAACCAGTTGTGCCTGAAACTCTGCTCAGGTGGGTGTGTTCTGACGGCTTGTTGAGGACCTGATAGTCGTGTTCTGCGCACCATAGCTCCACTTGTAACGCTTCTTCGTTGCTAGTAGCGTTTGAGTCCCATCTGGGTGAGTGGATGTTGAGGTCAGCGCAGATCAGGTGGTTCTTGGCAGGTTTCAGCTTCTCGGTGATCTCCTCCTCCCGCCTGGTCTCATCCTGTGTGTTTCTCAGGGGAGGCTTGTAGAGATTTGTCAGTCGGATACTCTCCTCGTTCTCCAGCCATACTTCCACCGTGATTTCTTCAATCAGGCTGTTGTGGCTCGTGCTGACTTTTTTGAAGCTGAGGTCTTCTTTCACGAGAGTAGTCCGCCTCCTCTTCGTTCTGCCGAGTTCCTCAAGTATGTCCTGTCTTGCCTCACCGTGCTGAAGCCCTTGAGACCCTCGAACCACGTGTGCTCATTGAGCGTAATCCCATCAGCATTCCACTGGCAGACTCTTATCCTTCTTCTTCCAACCAGAGCACTGGTTTGCTTGGTTTGGACAGAATGCGTTGGTCTGTTAACGATTGCTGCAGCGGGTCTTTTTGCGTTTCGGCATCCTCGGCACGTCCAGAGGTCTCATGAGATTGTGGCCCAGGTACTTCTTGCTTCTTCTGAACAGGCTTCTTTCTGATGGAACCATCGTGAGCAGCTCTTAAAATGAGGCATCACTGCTGCTCTTCTGATTCGGCCTCTACACTTGGCACATTGACTTCCCTTCCTTTCCTCTGGGTTGGTCGGGTTTGGAGGGTCACCCTGCTCTTCTTCTTCTTGTGGCGGGTTTAGTCTGCATGGTCGGCCGCATCGCCAGAGCTTGTTGTCGTCCTTCATATAGGAGTCCATCCGCGTCTTTGTCGACCCAGTGCACTTTTTGTGGAAGTTTTTCTGACAGCCTCCGCACACCATCGGCGTCGTACCGTTGCGGATTGTCCCACTGCATCTTCTACATTGAGGTCCTGGCTTAGGGTGAACATCACCGTCTTTTAGGATGAGATTAAGCCAGAAGACATACGCCGGTTTATGTCCTCTGGCCTCGAAAAACCCATCTTTTGTTCAAATGTTTGTTGTTTCGCTTTCTCCTTGAGAGAGGGGGAGAGAGGTGGCGCTTTTGAGATCCTCTTCCTACCCGAGGGCAGCCAACAACGCCACGTGAAGGCGGGACCATATAGCCGATGAATGTTGTTGTTTATGTGTTTCAATGTTGTGTATTGTATTGTATATTTTATTGAGTGCGAAGTTGTGATGTACTGCATAGTAGTTGTAGCAAGAGATAGACCTGCCGAGCATGGTGTCCGGGTGCAGACGGAAGATTTCGGGCTCGACGACGAACCTGCAATCCTCCACCACCAACGTCACTCGGTCCGTCAGACGCAGGGATTGAGATGTTGTTGTTGTCGTTGTTGTTGTGGAGTTGTTGTTTGTTGGCAGTTGCTGTTGTTGTTGCATAGTTGTCGTGGTTGTGGATGTGAGGCGGATGGTGGTGTTGTTGGAGATGGTGGAGGAAGTGGTGGAAGAGGGAAGGGATGCTGGCGAGTTGAAGAAGGATGGAAGCTCCTCGTGATTGTTTGGTCGATGCACCATTGGAGAGTGGCACTCATAAAAGGGAGAAGCTGTCAAGTGCTTTGAGGATTCAGCAACTAATTTAATAGATTTCAAGACAACACTTTAAATTTCCCTTTTAATAAAAATATTTAACAATAAATGTATTAATATATAAAAGTTTTGAGAGAAAGACCTGGTTTGGGGTGCTTGAGGAGGCGCTTGGTGGTGGCATGCGAGTAGTGGCTCGAAGCTCCAAGCGGCTCCATCGATTCAGCCTCACTCGTGTCGCCACTCGAGGCCCTCTTCACCAGGATCGACTTGCTCTTCATCACATTCGCCAGACCCCCACTTGTGTGCACGTGTGTGGTGTTGGCAAGTAGTGAGAAAATAAAATTTTGTTATATTGAAACTGTGATTGTATTTTGCAATATTAATAATTTCAAAATACTTCTGATGTTAGCGCCTAATAATGGGATTTTATTGCAACTCATATATAATTATTCATAGCTCAAGGTTTTCGAAAGGAACGAAGCAGACTTGGTGTGTTTGATGCAGCTCTTGCGATTCTCGTCTGCCTCCGAGTACTCAGTGTCGTCGCTGCTGTTGCTGTCGTACTGCCTTCGGTCCTCCTTACAACGGCGGTACGCCATTGTGAACACAAATTCAAAAAAATCAATTATCTTTTGGAAACCAATAGTGTAAACTTTTGATATATTTACTTTGTAATTTTTATTAACTTTTTTTATGCTTTGGTATAGTTCTGGTTTGTCTTTTACTCATGGTGTATTATTTATTTTTGACTACGAAATATCTAAAAACGAAAGTCAATAAAAGTGAAAGATGTTTGTTGTTTCCTATTCATTAATCAATAGTTCATTTACGTTTTAGTCATTTTTTTATACTTATAAATGCAAAAATACTCTAATTTGACATGAACACAATAGGTATATATTTTTGCCTAGAATGGAGAAAATACATTTTCTAGGCAGGATTTTAGTGGTTTACTTTGGAAAGCGTACTCATAATTTATGCAAATGAGATTAACGATTAACATAGACAATTTTCCAATGTTTAAATCGCTGTGTGGTAATAAAACGGTATTGCTAACAGGCAAAATAAAATACTTTAAATTAATAAGATTTTTTCTCATATTAGTTTAGTTTAGAGAGTTGAAAACCACGCAGATCTTTTAACTTCTATAATATTACTAGTAAAACATTTTGCTGATGACTTTTATTGCTCTGCCCAAAAATATCAATCAATCAATCAATCACTAATAATTTGTATAGCGCCCTTTACTAAGTGAACAAAAGCGCTCAGCCATCACGTCCCAAACAAGTACGTCTTCAGGCCTCGACGGAAAGTTATGAGTGACTTAGTTGAAGTTAAAGAAGAAGGTAAAGAATTCCATAAAAGAGGACCACAGTAAGAAAAAGAACGTTTAGCAAAAGAGTGTTTAACTGGAAAACGAAAAGAACGATTAAAGGTGGATGATCTTAGACCAGATTTAGGGGGTTGTTTAATTAGATTTTTAAGATAGATTGGAGCATTACAGTTATGAATTTTAAACATATTTAGGCATATTTTAAAAGTCACTCTAGATCTCAAAGGTAGCCAATGTAACAAACGAAGATAAGGAGAAATGTGAGAAAACTTAGGAGCACGAGCAACAAGACGAGCAGCACAATTGAAGGTTTTATTTAGAGGAGCCAAAGTAGTATTAGGGAGACCATAGTAAAGAGAGTTGCAATAATCAATCCTGGACAGAACTAGAGAAGATACAAGAAGTTGTAGGGTAGGATCATCGAGAAAAGGAAGAAGCTGTTTAATACGACGAATGTGGAAGTAGCAAGATTTAGAGAGAGATAGAATTTGAGGAGCTAAAGACAAGTTAGAATAAAAAATAAAACCAAGGCTACGAATAGAAGATGAAGGGTTTAGAGAGAGTGAAGAGGGGGGAGGCAAAACTAAAGAAGGAAGAGATAGTAAAGACTTTGATTTTTTATTGAAATATATGAGTTCAAATTTGTCCGGATTAAGTTTGAGAAACATAGAAGAAGCCCAAGAGATTATAGATTGAAGACAGAGAGTTATTTTATCAACAGTAAGGTCAAGAGAAGAGTCAGTAAAAGATCTATAAATATAGGAGTCGTCAGCATAAATTTGACTGTTTAGAGAAGATGACGAAATAATATTAGGTAGTTCCGAGGTATAAAGAATAAAAAGTAAGGGACCAAGAATTGAGCCCTGTGGAACACCATAAGATAAAGAAACAGAAGAAGATAAATATAAAGCTAAAACTTTTTATTAAACAATTTAGCAAAATATATACCAGATTTGACATTACTGAGTAAAATTATAATTAATTACACAAAAAATTATTCGTAAAAGAAGTAAAAAAAGCCTAATTTATTGTTCATTTTACGATATATCTTGCCTCAGATAGTTTGCCGAAATATATATCGTGAACTATCATATAACTTTAAAAAAAAAATGAAAAAAGAAGTAAAAGAAGCCTCAGTTATTGTTCATTTTACGATATATCTCGCCTCGGATAGTTTGCCGAAATCTAAATTAATATGGCCGCTTTTTGTTATTGTAAGAAACCAACAATCAGCTGATTCAAGAAATAAATAAACATTGCCATCAGCTGTTTTTTATATTGCTATGTCTATGCTTCCGAGTACGCTTTCCAAAGTATCCCTTGAAACATGAACCCTAATTTATTCAGAAATATAGAAATCCGTTTTGGAGTTACTATTATTAGTTTTCAGATATACAGATATGTAATCATATGTAATCATAAACAATAACAATCGAGTCATATTTAAAAGTAAACCAAGTTATGCCAGAATTTCACCAAATCAATCGATTAATCTATTACATAAGTTTTTCCTCATGGATACATTTAAATAAGACTCGAAAACAAAAGCATCAACATCAACAAAAGTATAGAAAAAGTAGCATAAACGACAAATAAAATATTAATAAATATGAATAAAATTTATGTACTAAAATTAACTTAATCCTTAAGGTCCTTTTACACAAAAATGGACTAATATAAAAAATCCTAAAAATAAAATATAAAAAATTCTAAAAAAGTGTTTAAAATTTTTTACATGTTGAAAATTAATAAAAAAAAGTACAAATTATTTTTTTCAAAATAACTGTCTAACGGACTAAAATAATTTAATATATCGCATTACGTTAAAAACTTATTTTAAAAAAAGTAAAATAGAATAAAAGGTCTTCAAGAAGAGATTTTCATGGTAAGAAACATTGGTTTGCTGCGGCCATTCCTTGACAAATAGAAGACATGAATAATCTGGAGGAAGAAGTGCTAGGGCTTCAAATTGAGCACTAGTGCAAAGCTTGCAAGCACCCACTGGCTACCTCTTAGAGGTCGGACCAGGTACCCGATCTGATCGAGTACCCGCGGGTACCCACGGGACTCCCGCGGGAACGGGAATGAAAATTAATTTCGGGACGGGAAAAGTCGAAAACCAGGAATAGGTTTTCGGGAAGGGAACGGGAATCTACATTCAAATCGGGAACGGGAAAATACGGGAACGGGAAAAACGGAAATAAAAGTTATTGGGAGTGGATTCTTTAACAATGATTTTTCAGCAAACTTCTAAGTATGGAAATCTCTATTTCATCGATACTCCGTACTTGAAATAAGTATTAAATGCAATAAAAAATTTTAAACGAAACCTCTATTGCCAATGGCAAAATCTCCAACACTACATTTGAAGTTGTTATGGCGAGTCCACATTTTAGGGTGATTAGAACAAATGGGTGATGATGAAATCAAAATGGTCAGTTATATTATTTTTATTTTATAAATTAATACTTTGAATTTGAATGATTAATTTTCAAATGATTGCTCAGTTAATCATTTCGAAAAAAAAGATGCCCATTGATCTTATTCATATGGCAGCATGTCTGTTGCATCCCCAGTATGAAAGAATAATAAGAAAAAAGTGTGGGATAGAAAAGAAATTAATACCAAGACTTTCATTAGATAAAATGTAATTATATTTTGAACAGCCAGACCAAGTGGCAGTGCCATTCAGGAAAAAACAAATGATGGTTATTTAGACCTATATGTTTGTTTTTGAAACGTAAAAAATAGAATAAAATTATTATACTATCAAATTAAACGAATGATTTTATATTTGCAGTTGTGGAGAATAGGAATGTTGTCAAAAAACATATTTATAACATTGAAGAATTAATAATAGTGAAAGAAGAAAAAAATTCATAAGAGGATGAATTTTACAAACATTCACAATTACGTCCCAACAAAATTGAAGATTATAAAGAAGTTTTTATTTTATTCGAATTAAAATGTGCTATTTTCCAATACTACAAGAAGTAGCCAAAATTTTGTTTAGTATATCTGCAAGTTATATTCCCAGTGAACGGAATTTTTTAACATGTGGTCGTTTAACTTCAGACTAGAGGTCGGACATGGACGATTTTTCATTCCCGGTCCCGTCCCGTTCCCGAAATTTGTTTTCCCGTCCCGTCCCGTTCCCGATGGGACATCAGAATTTTGATTCCCGTCCCGTCCCGTTCCCGATGGGACATCAGAATTTGGATTCCCGTCCCGTCCCGTTCCCGAAATTTTTTTTCCCGTCCCGACCCGTTCCCGAAAGCTTTTTGTTTTTTTATTCATTTTCGCTGCCGTTTTCACTGGTCCCAAACTTGCTAGTTCTAAAATTTCTTAAAATTTATTATTTGAAAATCAGAGAATATTTTTTTTAATGAAATAAAAAAACACGATTTAAATTTCAATATTTATTGAAATGAAAGTATTGTTTTTGAGTAATTCAATCAAGTCTTTATTGCTTTTCACACGGGTTAAACCGTTAAGAGTTTCAGCTTTCAAATGAGATGATTTAGGGTCTGAAGTTAAACAACTACATATTGAAAAATTCTGTTCACAGCGAATATAACATGCAGATATACTAAACAAAATTTTGGCTACTTCTTGTACTATTTTAAAATTGCTCATTTTACTCCAATAAAATAAAACATCTTTATAGTTTTCAATTTTTTTTGGGACGTAATTGTGAATATTTGTTCAATTCATCCTCTTCTGAATTTTTTTCTTTGTTCATTATTACTAATTTTTCAATAATGTTAGAAATATGTTTTTTAACAACATTCTTATTCTCCACAACTTCAAATATAAAATCCTTCGTATAATTTGATAGTATAATAATTTTATTATAATTTTTACATTATAAAAACAAACATAATAGGTCTAAATAACCATCATTTATTTTTTTCTCAAAGGCACTGCAGCTTGGTCTGGCTGTACAAAATAGAATTAAATTTCCCTAATGAAAGTCTTGGTATTTATTTCTTTTCTATCCCAAACTTTTTTCCTATTATTCTTTCATACTGGAGATGCAACAGACATGCTGTCATACGAATAAGATCAATGGCATCTTTTCTTTTGTCGAAATGATCAACTGAGCAATCATTTGGAAAGTAATCATTCAAATTCAAAGTATTAATTTATAAAATTAAAATTATATAACTGACCATTTTGATTTCATCTGAAAAGTTTTCATCATCACCCATTTGTTCTAATCTCCCTAATCTTTGGACTCATCATAACAACTTCAAATGTAGTGTTGGAGATTTTGATATTGGCAATGGTGGCTTCGTTATACGTTTCCATTGCATTCAATACTTATTTTAAGTACGGAGTATCGATGAAATAAAGATTTCCATACTTGGAAGTTTGCTGAAAAATCATTGTTAAAGAATCCAATCCCAATAACTGTTATTCCCGTTTTTCCCGTTCCCGATTAAAAAGTTGATTCCCGTTCCCGTCTTTTCCCGTTCCCGATTTGAATGTTGATTCCCGTTCCCGTTCCCGTCCCGAAAACCTATTCCCGGTTCCCGACTTTTCCCGTCCCGAAATTAATTTTCATTCCCGTTCCCGCGGGAGTCCCGCGGGTACCCGCGGGTACCCGGTCAGATCGGGTACCCGGTCCGACCTCTACTTCAGACCCAGAATCACCTAATTTGAAAGCTGAAACTCTTAACGGTTTAACCCGTGTGAAAAGACTTGATTGAATTACTCAAAAACAATGACTACATTCAATATTTTCATTTGAATAAATATTTGAAATTTAATTCGTGTTTTTTTATTTTATTAAAAGAAATATTCTCTGACTTTCAAATAATAAGTGTTAAGAAATATTAGGACTAGCAAGTTTGGGACCAGTGAAAACGGCAGTGAAAATGAATATATTTAAAAAAAATTTCGGGAACGGGTCGGCACCGGGAATCGAGTTACGGACGGGAATCAAAATTCTGATGTCCTATCACGGAAAAAAATTCGGGAACGGGACAGGACCGGGAATGAAAAATCGTCCACGTCAATGAATTTTGGCAGCCGCTCAAATAAATTTGTGGAATAAACGGTTTTGGGTATAATAAATTAAAATGTTAGAATATTAAGTCTAAATAAAAATTACATTTAATTAATTAGAATGTTTTTTTTGTGCGAATGATGGAGAATGGGAGCTTCAAGACAGAGTTTTGGCAACAATTGCTTTTAATGTAAATCACTCATCCAGAAATATTCTTGAGGAAATGAATAAACTCTGCATGGTAATTAAAAAAATTTTTAAATACATATTTAATAAATAATTTATTCAAGATAAATATCCACATGTTTTAATATTTCAAATGTTATTTTATGATTCCAGAAATAATTATCAAAATTAGCAAATATAATACATACACCATTATGTAACATTTTTTATAGCTCACTAAATAGCGGTATACTACCAGGAGATTGGAAAAAATGGGAAATGATCCAATATTTAAAAAAGGAGATAAAAAAGAGTATCAAATTATAGCCTATAATTTATAGGCCAGTTAGTTTAACTAGTATAAACTGTAAACTAATGGAAAAAGTAATAAGAAGAAAAATAGAAAAACATATGAATTTAAATGATTTATTTAGCAAAAGACAATATGGTTTCATTGGAAGACGGTCGACTTCATTACAACTACTAATGGTAATGGATAATTGGATTAGTATTACAGACAAAGGAGGGGTAATCGATGTTATTTACACTGATTTTATGAAAGCATTTGATAAGGTACCGCAAAAAAAATTAATATATAAATTAGAAAATTATGGAATTGGTTATAAAACATGCAGGTGGATAAATAATTTTCGAAATGATAGGGTACAGAGGGTTAATGTTAAATGGTGTTAAATCACAATGGGTAAAAGTAAAAAGTGGCATTTCCCAAGGATCAGTCTTGGGTCCGTTATTATTTTTTTTATTTATCAACGATCTGCCAGAGAGAGTGAGTTCAAATATTTTTATGTACGCTGATGATTGTAAAATATATCAACAAATTAATGAAATAGAAGACCAAAAAAGGCTACAGAAGATATAAACAAAGTAGTGGAATGGAGTGTACAATGGGATCTGAGACTTCATCAACATAAATGTAAACTATTGCAGATATAAAGAAATAAAAAGGAAGAAAGAGTTCATTCTATGCAGGATTATGAAGGAAGTCAGGTAGTTTTAGAAAGTATAGAGTATGAAAAAGACCTTGGTGTAATTATAGACAAGAATTTAAAATTTAATATTCACATACAAAAACAAGTAAATAAAGCTAACCAAATATTAGGACTAATAAGAAGAACGTTTAAATTTATTGATACAAAAACATTTTGATTATTATTTAAAGGTATAGTTAGGCCCCATCTGAAATACCTTAGCAGTGTATGGAGTCCTTCATAGAAAAATCAAATCGATTGCATAGAAAATGTACAAAGAAGGGCTACAAAAATGCTACCTTATCTAAAAGACAAGACTTACAACGATAGACTTAAAGTAATTAAGTTACCAACATTAAAATACCGAAGACTTCGAGGGGACATGATCGAAACCTATAAAATACTTAATAATAAATATGACAGTGAAATAACGGAAGATATTTTCACACTTAATTCAAGGCAATCAAGAGGAAATTCACTAAAATTATCCAAAAAACAGTGCCAAAAAATACAAGAAATTTTTTTTATACACATAGAGTGGTAACAGTTTGGAATAGCTTGCCTGATGAGATCGTAAAAGCTGAAAATACAGATAAATTTAAAATAAAATTAGATAAATACTGGGAAAACCATCCCTGTGATAATTGAATTCAGGTCAGAGGCAGATAAATGAAGGGTAATGGGAAGGAAGATGCTGCTAAAGAAGGATGAGAGATACAGAAGAGTTTTTTTAGAGATGGATCTCCCTTTGGAAGGGAGAGAGGAGGAAAGAAGAAAACAATGGGAGAAAAAACAGAAGAAGATAGAACAACTGAAGAGAGCGTTGATAGAAAAAAGAGCAATAGAGTTGAAAAATGTGGGCCGCAGAAAGAATGTAGAAGAGGACAACTATGGAAAAAAGGGAGACGAAGTGGAGGTGGAAGAAAATAATTAAGTTCCATAAGGGGAGGTAGAGAAGGGAGAGGAGAAATCAAAGTGGTCTTCAAGAATGCAAGGAAACTGAGAAATATAGGGAAACAACGAGAAGCAGTTGATTTCATAAGAAATAAAGATATAGATATCTGTGGACTATGCGAGACAAACCTAAACGAGGATTAGATGGTGGATGGACAGGGCTTTTTAGAATGGTTTGGTGTGGAGAGGAAAATGGAAGAAGGGAAATGTGGTGGTGTGGGGTTTTTAGTGAAGAAGGAATTGAAAGCAGAGGTAGTGAACAAATACCAAGAAGAAGATTTGCTGGTGTTGAGGATGAACGGAGAAACATGTATGGTGGTGTGTGTGGTGTATCAAAGATGCGAGGGAGTGGATAAGGCTGCAAATAAAAGAAGAATTTCGTGCATAGCTATGTTGGCAAGGGAAGCAAAAAAGACAGGAGATAGACTGGTGGTAGGAGGGGATTTCAATGGACATCTTATGGAATTGGATGGGATAGATAACACAAACGGTTTGATGGTTAAGAAAATGGTCGAAGAAGAAGAGCTGAGCATCTTGAATTGTGAGTGGCCAGGGATGAACATTCCCACTTGGAAATGTGGCAAGAAAGAGTTTGGGTTAGACTTGGTACTAACAAACGATAAAGGAAAGGAAGAAGTGGTAGAAGGGTGGTTTGGTGAGCTTGGGGATGTAGTGGAAAGTGATCATTGTATGGTGGCGGTAAAGATGAAGTGGCACAAGAATAAAGATCAAAGAAAAAGAAAAAAGAAAAAGATCATTAAGGAGGAAAGTTTAGAACTCTGGGGTGGGGAGGTTGAAACAGAAATAAATAAAAACAAAGGAGAGAACATAGAAGAGTTGATTAGAAGAGTAGCAAGAAGATTCGAAGTGGAGAAACCAAGACACCATCACATAGATTGGTGGGATGTGGAGGTGGAAGAAGTCGTAAAGAAAAGAAAAGAATGGAATAGGGAGCATAGGCGAAGAGAAAAGCAACTTGGAAGAGGGGCAGCAAAGACGAAAGAAGCTTGGGAGCAATACCTCTTTCGAAAACAGATAGCGAGTGAAATGGTTTCAAAGAAAATAACAGAGTGGAATAGAAGAAGAATGGAATGCATGGGAAGAGGGAATGAAAAAAAGAGAAATATGTTCAGAGAGTTGAATAAGTTTATGGGGAAAGGGAAAAAATTAATGGAGGTAGAGGATCTGGTGGATGAAGAGGGGGGTGTTTGGAAAGGAAAAGAGAAGATGGGAGAGTGCATACTCAACACATGGGGAAAGTTTCTAAATACGGAAGGAGAAGCCACGATGAACATCAATAAAGAAAGTATCCAAATGGAGGATGAAGGAAGCATCAGTAAGAATGAATTTGAACAGGCACTGAAAAAACTTAAACTAGGAAAAGCAGCGGATGAAGAGGGGGTAACTGGGGAGTTGTTGAAGTCGTTGAAATGTAGAGGAAGAGAAGAGGTGAGAAATTGGTTTAATAAAATATTAGAAGGAGGTGAGGTACCGAAAAGTTGGAGGTATAGTCGGGTCGTCCTAATTCATAAAGGAGGGGAGAGACGGAAAATTAAGAATTATCGACCGGTAGCAATTAGCAGCATTTCATGTAAGCTAATGATGATTATTTTGGGAGAACGAGTGGAGAGATGGGCAGAAAGTAATTGTATAATTAATGAAACACAGGGAGGGTTAAGAAGAGGGAGGCGTGGGGATGATAACCTGTATATGTTAGGGCGGGTTGTTGAAATTGCAAAGGCAAGAGGTGAAAGACTATTGGTAGCGGGCTTAAACTTAGAAAAGGCATATGATGGGGTGAACAGAGGTAAATTGTTTGAAGTGTTAGAGAAAATGGGAATGGGTGGAAGAATTTTGAGGGTGTTGAGGTAGGTGTATGAAAATAACAGAGTGAGATTTGTGTTGGGGGACTTGGAGGCAGAATGGGTTACGTGCACAAGTGGAGTTAGACAGGGTTGTCCTTTATCTCCAATCCTCTTCAATTTATACAATAGGGATGTGGCAATGGTCCTGGATAACCATCGAGCCGGGGTAGTGATGAAAGTACACAATCAAATGGGTAGGGAAGATAGTAGGAAAGAGTGGAGGTTTGGAGGAATGCTTTATGCTGACGACATCCTAGTGACGGCGGAAAATGAAGATAATATGAAAATAGTGTTAGAGGATGTACTGAAGGTGTTAGAGGAATATGGAATGAAACTGAATGAAGAGAAATCTAAAGTTGTGGAACTGGTTGGTAATACAGGTATGGAAGGATGTCAAGAATAGGTAATTAGAGGTAGGACCATAAGAAAATGTGATGAGGTAAGGTATTTAGGATTAAAGCTTAAAGGGGGAAAAAAAGGGGGATTTATCAATTTGGTGAAATGATGAGAAACGTTGGAAGCCTAACCGGCATGGTAAAATATGGAGCAAAAAGATCGGGAAGTCGTTTTATCATGGGCAAGGAGGCATGGAAAAGCTTGGTTGTAGGAAAGATAATGTATGGGGTTGCAGCAGTTGGTTGGTCAGCTAAGGAGAGAAAGAAGTTAGAGGTTTTGCAGACTAAGTTTGGGAGATGGATATGGGGGGTAGAGACTAGCGTAAGAAATGTCGTAGTACATGGTGAAACAGCCTGGAGTACATTCTGGGAAAGAGAGGCTAAGGTCAAGACAGAATTTGTGATTAGGACATTAGAGGGGAAAGATATTGTATGAAGAGTAGATCATGTGTAGAGGAGATAGGTAAGAAATCTAAAAGGTGGAGAATGGTAGCCAACTTAGGAAAAAAATTGGATGTGGAGGTTATGAGCAGAATGGTACGTGGAGGAAAAGGCGCACGAGCAAGAGTGTTTATGATGAGCGTTTCAGAAAGAGAGGTCGGAGGGATGGGGGAAAGGGAGCTGGTGAAGAGGATCCAACAAAAGGGAAGGGAGGAATGGGGGAATAAGATACAGGAAAGTGAAAGACTGAAAAGGTACCGTGAGGAGAAGTTAGAAAGCAGGAAGTTGGAAAAATATGTAGATGGTTCAGATGGAGCGAAAGTTAGGATGATGTGTAGAGGGGATAGCTTGACGGTAAGGAACAAGGAAATTGTGCGCTGGAAGTATGAGAAGGAGGATAGGAAGTGTGTTTGTGGGGAGGAAGAGAATGAAAGGCACGTTTTGCTGGAGTGTGGGTTGTATGAAAAGTGGAGAGAAGAATGGCTGACGGTTTGGAGAAGGGAGCGTGGAAAACAAGACCCGATGGAAAGGGTCCTTGGTTACCAGGAGGAGGATCGGAGGATGGAAGAAGTGGTGCTGAGAAGTGTGGGAGCAACCTGGAGACAGAAAGAGAGGAGAAAAAGGGGGAGATGAAGAAAAAGATTTGAAGTGTCGAGACAAAGGCACTATAAAGACTACTACTACTACAATTCTGATGAAATGATTTGGCTGGGCTGTTCTGTTCATGATTTAAATCTTAAATTATCCTAAAAGTTTTCTGAGTTGGCAGCAGATAACCCAATATCTTTATTAATTGAGAATGCTTAAGATGTTGTAAAATACGTCAAGAATACTGGGTAATTATTTTTCACATTTTTTAAACAGTAAAAAAATAATTTAAAATTTATATTTTAGTTTCAACATAACTTGTTATAAAATTTTATTTTTTTATAGCAAGCAAAAGGAGCTTTTAAACATGGGAAAACAAACACTTAAACAAGAATCATCTACAAGATTTAATTCGATTTATTTCATTTTGAAATCAGTATATAATAAAATTATTATTTTAATGCTAATGTATTACGAAATTTATAAAATTAAAATTAAAAGTTGAATTTTTTAGATGAATGTTAATTTTTATACTTCGAAAAACATTTCAAACAGCAAATGCTTCCCACTTGAAGCTTTTATTGAAGAAAATATCATTTTTTAACCTCTCATAGGTTGATTAAAAAATAAAAATAATAATAACATTCGTCGTCAGTAGAGACCGACCAAAATTCGGTTCGGTTTCGGTTTCGGCGCCGAAATTGCCAATTTTCTTAGTTTCGGCAATTTTTCGGTTTCGGCCGAATCTAATTTTACAATTTCGGCAATTTATCGGTTTCGGCCAAAAATAATTTTGTAATTTCGGCTCAATTTCGGCTTTGGCCGAAATGGATCTCATATTTACCGAAAAACCGAAATATTTATTTATATATGTAGTTTATCTGATATATCTGTATCTTCAATCGAACTATTAAGTTCGGATTCAATTCTCTATCAGATATCTATTAGTTATCGTGGTTGATTGATTTATGGGTGTCATCAGACTAATTATTCGAATAACATATACAAGCATCTGGAACAACAATCATGTATTTGAAATTTAAGTAAATTGGCATACGTTCAATGATGATATTTAACAAAACTTTTTTTAAGCAAATTCTTAAAACATTTGTTTAAAAAAATGCTATTGTTAAAAGTAAGTATTTGTATATCCTCAATCGAACTTGAATTATTAAGTTTGGGTTCGATTCTCATCTCTATTAGATATTTTTTAGATATCGTGGTTAATTGATTTATTGGTGACATAAGACTAATTGTTCGAATAACATATACAAGCATGTGGAATTCTAGATATCCCTTCTTTGAAAAACACTATATATAAGTCGAAAGAACGAGAAGATTTGGCTTCGATTAATTAATGCAAAAATAAATTGTGAAAATGTCGTTGAATCCTACTTGGAAGTTTTTTACAAAACGTCAGTCTGACCAAAGCAAAGCCTGTCAACAACAAATTTTTGTTGTTGAAAAACTTTTATTTTTTGCTTAAAATATACGCTTGTTTGGATTTACCTATTAAACTGGCATTGTCATCGTTAAATACTATTTTTTCATTTTAAATAAAAATTGGAAACAATTTCGGTTTCGGCTTCGTTTCGGCCGAAAATCTGATTACAATTTCGGTTCAATTTCGGTTTCGGCCGAAAATTGATATTCAATTTCGGCTTAATTTCGGTTTCGGCCGAAAATGAGATTTTAATTTCGGCTTAATTTCGGTTTCGGCCGAAATCAAAATATCTGTTTCGGTCGGTCTCTAGTTTCGATGAAGTGTTTTGCGACAAAATCCATGTCGTCACAAAAGAAAACCGTGCTCCAATCATGGGAAGACAAAAAACAATTTAATTTGAAAATATCCTTATCTGAAAATACGAAATTATTTTATGGGATGAAAGATTTTTGTTTAAATTGTAGTTTCGAAAAAGTGCAGATAGGATCATAGGGGGTGCCACGAGCAAAATATTGGGTGGGCCAACATGGCAAGTCGCTAATACAAATTTGGTTAATAGCTTTGCCTTTAATGGGGCCTAGAGCCCTGTGTTAGTTTTTCCCCTATACCCTTCCCCTTTCAGTTTTCCAATGTTCAACTCTATAATTAATTTGTACAAAATGATAATTAAAATTGCGTGTGGCGTGTGGTATAATGATTCATATTATATAAAATTGAAAAAATTAAAAATTTACTCAAAATTATAAAGTCAGAAGTCAAAAATATAATACTGAAAATATTATGATTTAATTTAATGATTCAATCAAATCAATCAATCAAATAAATTTCTATAGCGCTCTTTCATCAAATATTAGATAAAATTTGAAATAGTTCCTCTCAAACATTAAATTAAAAAATCAGAAATACGAAAAATGTCCATAGAGTTTTTACGTAAGTCATTTAGACTGGCAAGCTCATTTGCCTCCAGTGTTATTTTCGTTCCATAAAATAATTATAGTTTTTATTTCAGTTTCGTTTTGGAATTAATTATAGTTTTTATTTTCGTTTTCGTTTTAAAATTAATTATAGTTTTTATTTTCGTTTTCGTTTTGAAAATAATTATAGTTTTTATTTTCGTTTCAGTTTTGAAAATAATTATAGTTTTTATTTTTATTTTAGTTTTGAAAATATATTAATTTGAAACTTTAAACACTATTTATTTATATCTAAAAAAATTAATAGATCATAAAATAAAACAGTAAAATAGAACAGTATATTAACAACAAATGAGTTAAAAAAATTAACAGTCAAATAAAAATGTATTCAGTCTCAAGAAAACTTTCATTTGTAGGTTTTTCTGTAATCTATTTCTTTTCCCACTTGTTAAAGAAGCACATAAAGAAAAAATTCTCTCAACGTATGCCTGGGAGGCTGGAGCTGCCAAAAGATCTTGTGCACTTGGACTAAGAATAGGGTAGAAAGTTATGTTGTCATTCCAGAATTTTAACCCATTTGGTTCACAAGTATTTTTGATTTTTGAAGAATTTATTTTCATCTCCAAAATATATTTTTCTATTTCCACAATTATACTTGATTTGCATTCTTTGCCAGAACTTGTATCTTCAATACTTAATTTAGAAGATAAAAATTTAAATTTCTTTGAAGGAATTGATGATTCATCTGAAGCTTCTATTTCATTATGTCGTGAACTATTTTCAAAACAGTTGTTCTTTGCTTCGCTAAAAGCCTGCAAAATAAAAGATTCAAATTGTTTAATTGCAATAAAAATTTGATGTGATGTATCATTATATAAGATTTATAATTTAATTGAAAACTTGTTTTTAAAATATATCTTAATTACCTGTGAACAAATGTAAGTTTTAGCAGCATGCAATAAACTAGAATATTGTGGTAACAGAATGAATTCTGCAACAGTTGGATCCACAAATGTAGCAGCTGCTGTTACTGGATTGAATTTCAATGAAGAGGGATTTAAGAAACACTAAAAATAATGTTAAATTGCACTCATCAATGAAACAATCAAACTAGAAATTTCTACAAATTTAATTTGTTCTAAATGGCAGTCTAGGTCTAAAACAGACGGTATGACATGTGATAAAGACAATGTATCGGTCTGAATACTGTCAGTGTGGGTTGCGAATGGTTTCAAAAAATGTTGAACTTCTACCAATCTGTTCCATTCATTTGCTAATAATGTGTCGATTTTGGCAAAATCCATAACATAATTGACATCATCTTTTAGTTCTAGTAATCTTTCAACCATAAAAAAAGTGCTGTTCCATCTAGTGGGGCAGTCTGTTATTACTGTTTTGGAAGATTTTTCAAGGAGTTTTTCTATGAGTATTGTTGACTTCCTAATTTTGCTGACTATATACCTTGCTTTTGTAATTATTGGTTCATATACATTATTGGAGTATACTCTTTTTAAAACTAGTTGTATGGTGTGTGCTAAACATGGCATATGTCGATAAGGAACCCCTTTTTCTAATTCTATTTCATCACAAAATGTTTCACTTTCTTCTTCATCACTATCTGAGTTTCCATTTTCTGGATAATCGTCTTTTTCTGCATGCTTATTTTGAAGAATACGCACAGCTTTTAAAATATTTGAACCGTTATCAGATATGATTAAAATTATTTTATTTGGTTCTATATTCCAATCAGCGAGACACTTTGATAAACACTCAGAAAGTTTTTCTCCAGTGTGGGGATGATTAAGTTGAATTAGGTTTAAAAAGTAATGACACGGTTTGCTACTCTGTGGATTGAAACAGCATGCTGAAATCCCAACATATGATGGTGTTAAACCTTTTTTGGTCCAAATATCTAAACATATAACTATTCTTCGAACATTCTTCAATGAGTCTTTCAGAATTTTGCAACCTTCATCATATTTGTCTTTTAATAAATCCAGTGACTTTGATGAGCATGAAAAAAAAATTCAATAATTGATCCCCACTATATTTGTACAATATGTTGTAATCATTTATAATGAATAACGACCATTGTAATTGCTCAAATAAATTTCTACAATATATGATAATACTTTTTACATTTTGAATAAGATAAAATAAACAAAATTACCTGGCATTTTAAATTTTATATCCAATGTTTCCACACAGTTTTTAAAATGTTTATTAGATACTAGATTTAATGGGATGTTTGTGTTTACAAATAATTTTAATAAGGAGTCTTGTCTCTTCAAATATTCTTCGCACTTACTTGAATACAAAACTGTTTTCGTCGTATTTTTTTCAAAACTAATAGTTTGTTGAACGGAATTTTCATTACTTTTAATCTTTTCACAATTCCTCTTTCTGACTAATTCAATTTCCTCGAATTCTTGAACAATTTTTTTGTGGTAGCTAGAGAGATGAACCTTGAGGTTTGTAAGATTTTTTCCTTTAAGTGTTGCGTTGCATAATACTTTCTGTCCGTCTTTGGTCGTCGATACTTCAACGATGCATGTACTTTTGTCGTTTTCTGAAGAATATTTAAAATATTTCCAAATTTCGCTTTCTTTCTTTCTACCAGCAAATTTTTTTTATAGTCTTTATTGATCACGGTTTGACAGACGCAGGCCATGTTACATGTTGCATAAGATACTAGATAATAGTAGATAATTATAGGATACTGATGCTAATGATAATGGTTTGGAAAATAATACTACAAGACAAAGGATATGGTGAATAGGTAATAATTAAGTAATAAGAATCAGAGATGATAATATAAATATAAATGTAAATTATAGAATGTGATGTTTAAGAAGACGAGGGAGGAATGTTTTACTTTCAAGCGTAGTATATATAGGGGTATCAAAATTGTGTTTACGGGGTCTTAAGTTATGAGTAGATTTTTTAAAGGAGGGTAAGAAATGGTGAAGAACGTGGTCAGAGTTAGTAGATATTTTAAAGAATAGTTTGGTGTCTAAAGTGGTAAACATAGAAGTGATAGATTGGTAGAAAGAGGGAAGGTAGTTAAGTCTTATGAGTTTATTAATTAGGGACTGGAGTTGCTTAATGTGAGGCTGATTAGCAAAATCAGACCAAGAAGGAGCTGCATATTTAAGGTGAGAGATAATGAGGGACTCAGTGATGTCAAAGAGTTTGGCACCAAAAAGTCCATGGGAACGGATTGTTTTGATGGCATGAAAAGTTTGAAAGCATTTATTGATAATGTGATCTATGTGTGGTGAAATGTTAAGGGTGTCAGTGAATGTGATACCTAAGATAGTGAGTTTGTTAGTGCGTTGAATGGAAGGATGTAAAGTTGGTGGTGTAATGCGTTTATAACTATTATGGACTATGAGTTCAAATGATTTTTTGAGGTTGAGTGAGAGATTACTGAGCTTGGCCCACTTAGAGAGGGATTCAAGCTCTGATTGGATGGTGTGGGTGTTAGATGATGGAATAATGAGATAGGTGTCGTCAGCGAATTTTAAAATATAATTAGAAGGGTGATAGGGTTGAAGTGAAGAGGCGTTGATTATAAAGGTAGATGGACCAAGAACTGAGCCTTGGACCACGCTAGAGTTGATGGGAAGGATACTAGAAAGTTGATTTAAATAAATGGTGGAATGTGATCGGTTGGAAAGGAATGAAATAAGAAGGTTATATATGTTGTCATCAAGAGGAAGAAGTGCTAGATTGGAGGCGAGGGTATGGTTATCGAAAGTGTCAAAAGCTTTAGTAAAGTCAAGAGCGATAAAGTGAACATGGCTGTTGGTTTTAAGAAGTGAAGTGATCGTAGACGTGATAGCAATTATGGCAGAAGTGGGAGAACCTGATGGGCGAAAGGCGAATTGATCTTTAAGAATAGGTATTACTGAAGGGTGATTGAAGCAAGGGTATATATATTGAGAAACTATGATTTTTTCGAGAAGGCGTGATAATATTGGAGTGACTGAAATGGAACGAAAGTCTTGAGGCGATATTGGATGTTTAGTTTTGGGGATGGGATGAATAATGCTGGATTTCCACTGAAGAGGAAAATAAGAAGTGTTAATGCAATTGTTGAAGATGATGGAAAGTGGAGTACTGATTATGGGTGCAATTAGTTGGAGATATCATTGTGGCAAGCCATCGGAGCCGGTACCAGTTGGGCATTTTATGGTGAGAAGATTAAATATGGTGATAGGGTTAACATGGTCTTGAGTATACAGTGCTGTTGATTTAAATGGAGGATGGACATAGGATGGGATTGTAGACGTGGAAGCAAAGTAATTGTTGAGGGAATCCGCATTCAAGGTAGAAGAGCGACTTGACGATAGAGATGGAGCTCCCTTGCCTCTAAGTAGGTTTACTGTTTTCCACATGGCTTTGCTACCACGCCTACAATTCCTCAATGTGGAGTGATTGGTGTTGATGATTATGTTTTTGATACGAATGGTGATGGATGCGGCTAGTTGATGATGACCCTTGCGCATGTGGTGATTTTTCATGCGAAGAAGAGATTTGATGAAAGGGCTGATGAATGGAGGGTCAGATGACCTAGTGGTGATGGACTTAGTAGGGTAGTTATTATCAAGAATAGTAGTAAGGGTATTATAGAAGAAATCGATGGAGTCAGGTAAGTTGTCTAAGTTGATTGTTAAGTCTGTGGCTGAAAAGGAGTCGAGGCAAGTTTTGTGTTGGGATGGATGACGTCGACGAAATGTATGGGTTGGACGGGTGATGGGTTTATTAGATGTATTTTTGTTTATTAAGGGATGAATGGACACACCAAGGTGTTTGGTGGTGGTGTGGGAGATGTATGTTTGTGAGATGTAGAGGTTGTTGTTAATGTTGGATCCATACACACGGTCAAGGTTGTGTCCTAGGTGAGTGGGACCGTAGAAGACAGGTTGGAGGCCAGTGTGTAGAATTTTTTGGTGTGAGAGTTGGTTGAAGTCACCACCAATGATAAACCTAGAGTCATTGTCCAACATGGAGTTGGACAACTCATCAATGTAGTCCATCCAGGTGGACTCTAGGTAAGTATGTTTTGGAGGGTGATAGATGCCGCATATGTGGTGGGGGATGTTGTTGAATATGCACTTGAGGCATAGTACCTCAAGTGCATTGTCATTATTCGGAGTTGATGGGGTTAAAATATGAGTGGGGATGTCTTGTTTGATGTAGATCATGACTCCTCCCCCTCGCCTGGCGATGCGGTCGTGCCTGAAGCACACATAGCCCTTGATTGCCACAAGTGCATCGCTGTGGTGGGGCTTGAGCCATGTCTCGGTGATGATGATGATGTCTGGATGAAGGTGAAAAACATCACAGCGAAGGTGTTCAATGGCATGAGGTTTGACGATGCTGGTGATGTTGAGGATGTAGATGGAAGGAGGTTGATACACATTTTTGGTCCTAGGTGGGTTTTTAATTGTAGTTAAAAGAATATTGATGAGGTTGCTGGAATTGGATCTGTTAAGGTTACAGCTGAAGGGTTCAGCTTGTTGACGACTAGAGATTATTGTTGAAATAGGTCGAGGATGAACGTGATAAACTCATTGTTATTTAAATTTGAAATATTATAAGAATCGATTACGTAAATTATTGATTAATAACAAATTTGAAGTATAATAACAAATTTACGATTAAAATAAGTGATAATTTAGTTGACAAAGCGAAGCAGTAATAAAATAACGTTTTACAAATGGCACTACTTTCATAAAGGCCAAAGATAATGTTTATAACATATACATATATTTTTTATATAAATTTTCATTTGTATATTATGTCATATCATAAAAAGTTATTTAATTTTCGTTTTGGAAATAATTATAGTTTTTATTTCAGTTTCGTTTTGGAAATAATTATAGTTTTTATTTTCGTTTTCGTGGAACGATTATTCAGAATTTTCGTTTTCGTTTTCGTTACGAAAATAACACTGTTTGCCACTGACACAATGTTAATACTATCCATCAAGTCAAGGTGCACATTTGATATCATGATTGAATTCAGTCTTTCCTGTCCCATTGTCGATCGTAAATACATTTTCAGTCGTCGCTTCTTCCAGCAGGTTTTCGTCAATCTGCGGGCCCACCGTAGCTGATCGAAGCAACTGTTCTAGCGTGCTAACTAGTTTTAAAGATTGGTCGTCAAGACGCCAGCTGATCGTGTTATATAGCGAATCTACAGCCTCGTGATAGTGAGAACGCTGGAATGCTTTTTATCATCAAACTGAAAATGAGCATAAAATACATTATAAAGATATAGTTAGAGAGGAAAAGAAATGTTAAATAAAAATGTATAAGCAACCTTAGTTAAATGGATATACATACAGGAAAAACCTCCAAATAAAACTAAAAACAGTACACACCTTCTACAATGCTGGTAGTAACACGTCGTCGACGAGGCAATTTCATGTCTTCCAGATCCATCCTCTTTGCTTCATTCACAACTGCATCGAACATTATTTTAACTTGATTTCTTAACACTGTGAGTTCGCTCAACACGTGACGTTTACGGCGCATTTCTTCTGAGATCGTCATAGAAGGACTCTGAATGCCGTAGCAAACGAGTCAGTTAATGCAGACAGACGATGAGCAACTGAACATTTAAAACGTGTTTCTGCTGAATGCAAGGTATTCAAGAAACCACGTGCTGTAATGGCTGCATCAGAAGGAGTTTTCCGATAAGCTTCTATACGTTCAAACGTTTCCATAAGGTGCTCATAGTTGCAAATTAAGCTGTTTATTGCTCAATGTTACACGCCTCTGAGACTTGACGCTGACGACGACGACGACGAGAGCCTTGCATGCGCTGTGCAAGCACTCGAGGCTCAGCAGCCTTCCTTCCAGCACCTTCCCTCTCAGACGCTCCTTCCAGCCTTCCACCTGCAGGGAGAAGTTCTTCGATAGCTTTATAAGTTAACATCCTGCATTCTTTTCTACGATGGCTTCACTGCATTCCCGTACACCTCGGTCACCTCCTCATCTCCTCTCTTCATCTCGCCTCGACGCAGCATGAGCGACTTGAGGAGCAGCATCTTGCCGTTGAGCCCCTCCTCCACCTGCCTCCTCGCCACCACCCTCCTCTTCCGTCTCACCTCCTCCAGACCCGCCCATTTCGTCCTCACGATGGCGTTGATGCGAGGCAGCTGAGGACCAATCATCGGCCTCACCACACACACTGGCAGCAGATCCTCACACGGCTGCTTCTTGTTACACCTGTCGTCCTTGCCACCACCACTGCAGCTGCCACCATAGCCACTGCCCCCGCCACTGCAGGAAAGTGGGCTGGAAAAGATGGAGTTGGTGTTGGCACTGCCGATGGTGATGATCGACTCGTCTGATGAGCTGGAGAAGAGCAGTCTGCATTCCATCTTCCTGCCGCCAATCTTCCGTTTCCTGCTACTCTCCTTTTCTAAACAATCACATTTGATTCTCTTTGCGCCTTGCATGATGTCATCTTCATACTTCTCAGCTTCTTTTCTCAATTCGTTTCCTTCGTCATCCATCTTCATCTCCATCACTACAACAAAATCGTCAACAAACATGTCTTTTCCATTATTTCTTCCTCCTTCTTCGATGCTGTCAAGATTCTTCCTTCTTTCATTTTCCCCACCAGCCTCTTCCTTCTGCCCCTCTCCATCACTCCCTCCACAGACCTCGACACCTCTGCACTTGCAGCCGGAGTATTCAAATATTTCATGCTGTTTTTCTTCAAATTTGTGATGTTGACTTATAATTATATTTTTTTGAATTTTCAAATAAAAACAGTGACGTTTGAAGTCACTCACTATTTTATCCAAAGTTCAGCGCTTTGAGAAATATTAGTAAAGTTTTCCAGGCTGTTACGTGGAATCACTCACTGCTTCGGCGAAACTTTACTCCTTTGTGAAAATGTTCTGAAAGACTATATTTCTAAAATACATAAATTTAAATCAAAATTGAAAAATTTATTAATTCAATTTCGTATCCTAGTTTTATTAAATGAAAGCACTGAAACCACAGTATTTCTCTTTTTGCTTGCCACCACTGGCTACTCTGCATCCCTTGATTCAAAGTTCAAAGTAACTGAGTTTACTACTGAGTCGTTTTCAAAATCACAACAATTTATTCTTGAAGGCACTCTCGCACCCCATGCAAACGCACTCCTCACTGCAGCACTACGGACACGACGATGAGGGGCAAGTGGCGCACAACTCAGACTTCGATCACGAGGCTTTCCTGGGCAAGGATGGCGCCAAGGAGTTCGAGAGTTTGTCGGCAGACGAGTCCCGAAGGAGGCTCAGGTGCTTTGGTGTGCATGCAACTGTTCGCTAGATGCGCGTGTGCCTTCACCTTGGACAATGGCACTCGTTGATTAACATCTTGTCTAATTTTAAAACTTATTAAATCTTTGTTTAACTTTTATATGACACTACCACCATCAATAAAGCAAATAAATGTATATAGCCCTATTTCATAAATTCATCAACAGTCTCTTAGTGAAGATCGACAAAGATGCAAGTGGTAGTGTGACTGAGGAGGAGTTGCAGGCGTGGGTGCAGGGGGTGCATGAGAGGTACATCCAGAAGGACATAGACAGACAGTGGCTTGAGTTCCTTGGCGATCCGGATGCTGCTGGCCTCTCTTTCGAGGTGTACAAGATGAAGCAGTACGGAGCTGACTTTGACGGTGAGTGAGGCAACTGTGCCATCTCCTCTGATCCCAGCGTGCAAATGAGTTGCACAATGGCGAAGTGGATGACAGC
>OX030963.1:8078678-8141178 GCA_943735955.1 Piscicola geometra
ACTCCTTCATCCCCTCTCTCACTCTTCATCCCCCTCTCTCCCACTCCTTCATCCCCTCTCTTTCACTCCTTCATCCCTCTCTCTTCCACTCCTCCATTCCCTCTCTTCCACTCCTCCACCCCCTCTCTTCCACTCCTTCATCCCCTCTCTTTCACTCCTTCATCCCCTCTCTTCCACTCCTCCATTCCCTCTCTTCCACTCCTCCACCCCCTCTCTTCCACTCCTCCATTCCCTCTCTTCCACTCCTCCACCCCCTCTCTTCCACTCCTCCATCCCCTCTCTTCCACTCCTTCATCCCCCCTCTCTTCCACTCCTCCATCCCCTCTCTTCCACTCCTCCATTCCCTCTCTTCCACTCCTTCATCCCCTCTCTCCCACTCCTCCATCCCCTCTCTCTCACTCCTTCATCCCCTCTCTCCCACTCCTTCATCCCCTCTCACTCCTTCATCCCCTCTCTCCCACTCCTTCATCCCCCCTCTCTCCCACTCCTCCATCCCCTCTTTCTCACTCCTTCATCCCCTCTCTCCCACTCCTTCATCCCCTCTCTCCCACTGCCTTCATCCCCTCTCTTTCACTCCTTCATCCCCTCTCTTCCACTCCTCCATTCCCTCTCTTCCACTCCTCCACCCCCTCTCTTCCACTCCTTCATCCCCTCTCTCCCACTCCTTCATCCCCTCTCTCTCACTCCTTCATCCCCTCTCTTCCACTCCTCCATCCCCTCTCTTCCACTCCTTCATCCCCTCTCTCCCACTCCTTCATCCCCTCTCTCCCACTCCTTCATCCCCCTCTCTCCCACTCCTTCATCCCCTCTCTCTCACTCCTTCATCCCCTCTCTTCACTCCTCCATCCCCTCTCTTCCACTCCTTCATCCCCTCTCTCTTCCACTCCTTCATCCCCCCTCTCTTCCCACTCCTCCATCCCCTCTCTTCCACTCCTCCATTCCCCTCTCTTCCACTCCTTCATCCCCTCTCTCCCACTCCTCCATCCCCTCTCTCTCACTCCTTCATCCCCTCTCTCCCACTCCTTCATCCCCTCTCACTCCTTCATCCCCTCTCTCCCACTCCTTCATCCCCCCTCTCTCCCACTCCTCATCCCCTCTTTCTCACTCCTTCATCCCCTCTCTCCCACTCCTTCATCCCCTCTCTCCCACTCCTTCATCCCCTCTCTTTCACTCCTTCATCCCCTCTCTTCCACTCCTCCATTCCCTCTCTTCCACTCCTCCACCCCCTCTCTTCCACTCCTCCATCCCCTCTCTCCACTCCTTCATCCCCTCTCTCTCACTCCTTCATCCCCTCTCTCCCACTCCTTCATCCCCTCTCTCCCACTCCTTCATCCCCTCTCTCCCACTCCTTCATCCCCTCTCTCCCACTCCTTCATCCCCTCTCTCCCACTCCTTCATCCCCTCTCTCTCACTCCTTCATCCCCTCTCTTCCACTCCTCCATCCCCTCTCTCTCACTCCTCCATCCCCTCTCTCTCACTCCTTCATCCCCTCTCTCCCACTCCTTCATCCCCTCTCTTTCACTCCTTCATCCCCTCTCTTCCACTCCTCCATTCCCTCTCTTCCACTCCTCCACCCCCTCTCTTCCACTCCTCCATTTTCTCTCTTCCACTCCTTCATCCCCTCTCTTTTCCACTCCTTCATCCCCCCTCTCTTCCACTCCTCCATCCCCTCTCTTCCACTCCTCCATTCCCTCTCTTCCACTCCTCCACCCCCTCTCTTCCACTCCTCCATCCCCTCTCTTCCACTCCTTCATCCCCTCTCTCTCACTCCTTCATCCCCTCTCTCCCACTCCTTCATCCCCTCTCTCCCACTCCTTCATCCCCTCTCTCCCACTCCTTCATCCCCTCTCACTCCTTCATCCCCTCTCACTCCTTCATCCCCTCTCTTCCCACTCCTCCATTCCCTCTCTCTCACTCCTCCATCCCCTCTCTCTCACTCCTTCATCCCCCTCTCTCCCACTCCTCCTTCCCCTCTCTTCCACTCCTTCATCCCCTCTCTTTTCCACTCCTTCATCCCCCCTCTCTTCCACTCCTCCATCCCCTCTCTTCCACTCCTCCATTCCCTCTCTTCCACTCCTCCACCCCCTCTCTTCCACTCCTCCATCCCCTCTCTTCCACTCCTTCATCCCTCTCTCTCACTCCTTCATCCCCTCTCTCCCACTCCTTCATCCCCTCTCTCCCACTCCTTCATCCCCTCTCTCCCACTCCTTCATCCCCTCTCACTCCTTCATCCCCTCTCTTCCACTCCTCCATTCCCTCTCTCTCACTCCTCCATCCCCTCTCTCTCACTCCCTTCATCCCCTCTCTCCCACTCCTCCTTCCCCTCTCTTCCACTCCTTCATCCCCTCTCTCTTCCACTCCTCCATTCCCTTTCTTCCACTCCTCCATTCCCTCTCTCCCACTCCTCCACCCCCTCTCTCCCACTCCTCCATCCCCTCTCTCCCACTCCTCCACCCCCTCTCTTCCACTCCTCCATCCCCTCTCTTCCACTCCTCTATTCCCTCTCTCCCACTCCTCCACCCCCTCTCTTCCACTCCTCCATCCCCTCTCTTCCACTCCTCCATCCCCTCTCTCCCACTCCTCCAGCATCTCTCTCCCACTCCTGCACCAACCCACCAGACTGCTGGACGAACAGGAGGTGCAGCAGTGGATCACGCCACCCGACTACGACGCGCATCTGGCAGAGGCTCGTCATCTCATGCATGAGGCCGACGCCGATAAGGTCGTGTGGTGTCTTCGTGTGGTGTGGTGGTGTGGTGTGGTGTGGTGTGGTGTCTTCGTGTGGTGTTTTCGTGTGGTGTGGTGTGGTGGTGTGGTGTGGTGTCTTCGTGTGGTGTGGTGTGGTGTCTTCGTGTGGTGTGGTGTGGTGTGGTGTGGTGTGGTGTGGTGTCTTCGTGTGGTGTGGTGTGGTGTCTTCGTGTGGTGTGGTGTGGTGTCTTCGTGTGGTGTGGTGTGGTGTCTTCGTGTGGTGTGGTGTGGTGTCTTCGTGTGGTGTGGTGTGGTGTGGTGTGGTGTGGTGTCTTCGTGTGGTGTGGTGTGGTGTCTTCGTGTGGTGTGGTGTGGTGTCTTCGTGTGGTGTGGTGTGGTGTCTTCGTGTGGTGGTGGTGGTGGTGTGGTGTCTTCGTGTGGTGTGGTGTGGTGTCTTCGTGTGGTGTGGTGTGGTGTGGTGTGGTGTCTTCGTGTGGTGGTGGTGGTGGTGTGGTGTCTTCGTGTGCTGTGGTGGAGTGGTGTGGTGTGGTGTGGTGTGCTGTGGTGGAGTGGTGTGGTGTGGTGTCTTCGTGTGGTGTGTCTTTGTCACACGAAGACACCACATACACACAAACACACACACACACACACACACGCACTTGTGAATGGTGTTGGTGGTGTAGTGTTATGGTGTGGTGGTGTGTTGTGGTGTTGTGGTGTGGTGTGGTGTGGTGTGGTGTGGTGTGGCGTCTTCGTGTGGTGTGGTGTGGTTAGGTGTGTCTTTGTGTGGTGTGGTGTGCTGTGGTGGAGTGGTGTGGTGTGGTGTGGTGTTTTTCGTGTGGTGTGGCGTGGTGTTGTGTTGTGGGTTGTGGTGGTGTGTTGTGGTGTGGTGTAGTGTAGTGTTATGGTGTGGTGGGGTTGTGGTGGTGTGGTGTGGTGTTGTGTTGTGTAGTGTTATGGTGTGGTGGGGTTTTGTGGTGTGGTGTGGTATTGTGGGGTTGAGGTGTGGTGGGGTGTTGTGGTGTGGTGTGGTGTCGTGTGGGGTTGTCGTGTGGTGTGGGGTTGTCGTGTTGTGTGGTGGCAGGGATGTCTTTCGTGGGTGAATGGTGTTGGATAAAGAAAATGATGGATGAAAGGATGGGTGGAAGGATGGAGGAAAGGAATGGTGGAAGGATGGGTGGAAGCTTGGGTGGAAGGATGGATGAAAGGAATGGTTGAAGGATGGGTGGAAGAATGGATGGAAGGGTGGATGGATGGATGGATGAAAGGATGGATGGAAGGGTGGGTGCAAGGATAGATGAAAGGATGGATGAAAGGATGGGTGGAAGGATGGGTGGAAGGATGGATGGAGGGGTGGGTGCAAGGATGGATGGAAGGGTGGGTGCAAGGATGGAAATGTGTTCAATGAACCACAAACTTTATTTGTTGCAAAACTGCTCTTTATACCACCACCACACAGCCACCACTACTTCCACCACCCTGCCACCACCATCACCACCACAATTCCACCACCCTGCCATCACCACCACCACAATTCCACCACCCTGCCACCACCACAATTCCACCACCCTGCCACCACCACAATTCCACCACCCTGCCACCACCACCAATTCCACCACCCTGCCACCACGACGACGACAGGACTCCCTGCTGAGTGAAGAGGAGATCCTGCAGAAGCCACTGACTTCGGAGAGACCCTCGCCAAGCACGACGAGTTCTGAAGCGCCATAGTGTTCTGACTGAAATATTTGTTCAAATAAATCAACATTTCAATCGAGTCAACTTTTCAATCGAGTCAACATTTCAATCGAGTCAACATTTCAATCGTGTCAACTTTTCAATCGTGTCAACTTTTCAATCGAGTCAACATTTCAATCGAGTCATTTTCGTCAACGCAGATGGAGCCAACGTCTGCTCTTATCATTCATTTTACTTTCATGCTAGAAGTCGTTTGTTTCAGCCCAGCAATCATGATGCAGTATTCTCCTTGGCCTGGCGTTCATTGTCAACTGAAGTCTCAACTGTTGTTGGCATTCATCCATCTCGTGAGAGGATGATAGCGCTCTGGTATGTTCTTGGTGGCAGCTTCTAGAGTGGCTCAGCAGACCAATCCTGGATCGACAGTCTCTGCTGCAGCAGCTGCAGGTGAAGTCGGATGAAGGATCGAGAGCCTGATTCTGCTACCTCATTTTTCTTCTTTGTCTTCGGGATTCCAGATGTTGCTTGCGTTCTTCCTCGCCCTTCTTGATGCCTTTGTGGACAGTCTGGCGCCAGCCCCTCCGGTCATCGGCTAGCTCTTCCCATCTGCCAGGGTCGATACCCGTAAGTTTGAGGTCGCGTTTGCAGACGTCTTTGAAGCGTAGTTGCGGGCAACCAACTGGACGATGTCCTGTAGCCAGCTCGCCATAGAGGATGTCCTTGGGTATGCGACCTTCTTCCATTCGACGCACGTGACCCAGCCAGCGTAGACGTCTTTGGCATAGAAGGAGGGTATGCTGAGTGAACATGTATGAAGGCATCAAAAAAGCAACAAGCAAGCCAGCAAAAAATGACAGCGGAGATGAAAGCTTTCGAGACGATCTTCTTGCCTGGCATAGGTGGTCCAGGTTTCGCTGCCATACAACAGGGTGCTGAGAACGCATGCCTGGTACACTTTGAGCTTAGTGTTTCGTGTCAGTTGGTTGATAGTCCATACCAGTAGCGCAACCAGGGGGGGCTGGGGGAGGCTCAAGCCCCCCCCCCCCCCCAGACCTTTTCAAAGGGTCTCGCAATTTTTCGAAAATCGATGAGTTTTTTTGGTGGTGGGGGTGGGGGAGGTAATGAATTTTTCAATATGCCATAGGACAATGATATTTTCTCTGGATGGCCATCGGGTCTTTATCTCACGAAACATTTCATATATCAACACAGAACATAGAGATCCCACCAAAATAACACTAACATGTTACAAATTCTGAAAAGAAATAGAGCACCACTAGACCTTAACTACACTTTTAAATCTTGACACTTTTTATATGTAAATTTTTTAAGCCATGACACAGTATATAAAGAACAAATCAGATAGACAAAATAACTCTCGAGCTTTCAGCATTATCCAACCTTCATGGAAAGGATGCTGAAACTGTGTAAAGACAGCTCAAAATCACATCAACACATCAAGTTTCCGTGCGTATCAGTCTGATCTCATTGCATGTATCGAACTGCAAGAATTCTTTTGAGCAACAAGCCTTCAGCCCGAGTTGCATTATATGCTCGATGTTGCTCTGATTCTGCCAGTAACTTCATCAGATGCAGAAAGAGCATTTTTTAAACTTCGGCTTTTTAAAATTCATCTTAAGACGACTGTATCTGCATGTCGTTTGCAAAGCTTGTTTGAGAATATCTGCTACCAAAACCGCTACTGCACTTCTTCCAGTAAATGAAATAATGAAAAGATTTTCACAAACTGATCGAAAAATTATTTTGTAACTGAGAACACATCAAAATTTATTTGAAACTAAATATTTGAAAAAAAATTATAGACTGTTTAGGATCTCATATCAAACTTATTTTTTTACTTTTTACCTTAGTTTAAAAAATGTTGACGTAACTTTAAGAATACTATGCAACTTAGTTTGTAGTTTTTCTTTTGTATCATTAATAAACTATCTAAATTCTTTATCAATTATAATTGGTAGTTTTTATTTAGCCCATTGACCGCCGCTACCCGAGAAAAAAAGTTAAAATTAATTTTACATTTAGACTTGCATTATATGGTTATGAGAATAACTCAAGCAAAATTGAAAACAACTATTTCATAAGTTTTAATGGGGCAAAATGTTGCGAAAACGCAACGTGAGCGGGAAGTGTGACATACTTATGTACAGTAAGAAATCATAAATAAATTGATTCAAACCACAAATAGTTCGATAAAATTCAGACTTCTGATTATTTTATTTGTTATAATATTAATAATAATTACTTTAATTACAAAAAAAAATATTTAACGTGAATTACAACAACACTCATAAACTGTCGTGCTGTTTCAAAAACGACACTGTGGTCGAATGTTATCTTTATTTTAATTTTATATTCAACCTATGAGAGGTTAAAAAACTATATTCTTTTCAATAAAAGCTTCAAGTGTGAAGCATTTGCGGTTTGAAATTTTTTTTCGAAATATAAAAATCAACATTCATCTACAAAATTCAACTTTTAATTTTAATTTTATAAATTTCATAATACATTAACATTTAAATAATAATTTTATTATTTTTATAATGAGTAGACTTATTAAAAACCATATGAAATCATATTATGTCAAAGTTGCGAAAACGCACCATTGATTTTTAAAAGCATTGAAAACGTTTTACAAGTTATTTTAAATATTTAAAAAAATAATTCAAGTATTAACTATCTTTTCACACTGAAATTAAGACTAAATTTGTATAAATATACTAAAAATCGAACGAAAAAATTGAACAATTATCTAAGCGAAGAAAGATTGTTTTGAGAAATTTTAAATGTGAACAGGATATAAAAGACTATAAATAAAAAAATAAAAAAGTTGAAACTTAACTTAAAAAATTAAAATTTATTGTACAAAATATGTGAAAAACTCGGTATTAAAACAGCAAGAAAATATAAAAATTGATGTTGCAAAACGCAACCGCTTCGGTAAATGGATTAAACAATTATTTTTTTGACTAAAGTTGAGCCCCCCCAGCATTTTTTGCTGGTTGCGCCTCTGCGAGTGATGAAGCCCTTGCCGCAGTTGAAACTCTTCCACTCATGATGGAACTAGATGAAAAGCCCAGTGTTACAGAATTAAAGAAGGCTATTGAAAGTTTGTCTTCAGGGAAAGCTCCAGGGGCTGATGGCATACAATACAATACAATACAACGACGAGTATTATTAACGTGGCGTAAACCCGGACGGGCTTCAAGACCACCAGAAGTCATTAAATGCGGTAGCACAGCCCTTCTAGAACAACTGCACAGTCTCCTCTGCAAATGCTGGGAAGAAGGAGCTGTATCTCAGGACATGAGAGATGCCAAAATAAATACTTCATACAAGAACAAGGGCGAAAAAAGTGATTACAACAACTACAGAGCAGGGGTGGCGATCTGCAGAAAATCTTGAAAGGGTCCTCCCCAGGGTTTGAATCAAAGAACCGGTATCGGCCAATACAGTACTAGCGATCAGCGATACTATTTAGTATTGTTTGCTGTATTGCTAATTCTTTTTGTATCAACTATATATTTTTGTATCGCCAAATTTTATAAAAAAGTTCGATACTCAATAAAAATACTTTTCTATTGCCACTATAAGTAGGGGGGGGGCATAAGTAGGCAAAAAATCGAAAAATTGGAAATTCGTTACGTCCACTTGAAATATTTATCACTAGGTTATTTACTGAATATTTAATATTGGAAGTTGGTACTTTTGATGAGACCCAACTCCCCCACACCCAAAAAACTAAATCGAAGATTTTAGGCTTAAGCCTCAGCGTTTTCAAGCTAAAAATAGATCATTATAAACGCATGAAAAGACAAAAAAATTACTTTACCGTTTTTTTTTATCTTAATTCAGTTTTTTTGAAGGCTTCAGGCTCGGCACTGATATGAGTATAAGGGTTAATCCAGATTTGACTACAGACTTTGTGTATTTCTATATTTAGGTTTTCAATTTCAAAAAAACTTGCTTTGTGTATACTAATTTATGTATTATAGAGTATAAAAATAATTTCAAACACAATAATTGTATTAATCTTTTTTAATTGAGCAAATAGTTTTTCAGATTAATAGTGAACACTGACAGCCATAAAACCTCATCTAAAAAACAATATAAAATTTCTGAATTTAATTTTTGTTTAGTTTTCTTTTTTCCTTTTTTTTCACACAATTGTTACTATATGCTGCGTAAATGAGAAATTTGAAATCAACTTTTTAAAATGGCGCTCGTAATGACGGCTATTTAAATCTCCGTAACTTATTATTTTTCACTAAAATAGCTATTTTCACTTCAAGAAATGGTTTTTGAAAATAAATTAATTAATATTCAATTACTTTTTAACGTTAAAACTTTAATTATTTTAAAAGAACACAGTATTTTAGAAAAATCTATATTAACAAGCAAATTATGATATAGTCCTTATCACCATTATGAGAAATCGGGACAAACAGTGCTATTTTACTAGTTTAGAAGCTTCATGAAATAAATTATTAGACGATGCTTTTTACAAAATACTCTCCATTCAATGCGTTCTTCAATTAGTATTATAAAAATACTATAAAAACTACTGTAAATTCGTGACACCTAATCCTAGTCTTATGTGAATGGGGAAATTTGTGTTAACGTCATGGTGTGCATGATATAAAATAATAATATAGTTTTACGAAAAATAAACATAAGAGCCCAATATTTAACATTTATCTTTTTTTTACCCATGAAATGTATTCAGAAAAAAAATAAAATTATATTACTCACTTGTTGCTTAATAAATCGCGATGATCAGCGAGACGCTAAAATCAGAACAGAAATTGTTGGAATGAACAAAGTAGCCAAAAACTCATATAAATGGGGTATTCTAAAATCGAGAAAAGTAAAACTACGTTTTTAAATATTTCTATGACTGAATAAATCAAACCGGATAGAACTAACTAAAACATAAATATAAATATTTAATATTTGAGATTTGTAAAAGAAATTTAAGACATGCGTTTTTAGCCTATTTTCGAATTTTAAATAGCTAGAAATTATAATATCGTAGTTTTTATTCTGAATATTTTAAATGAATAATATTTTTATACCTCTTTTCTTCAAAAAATCATCCAGTCTTGGATACGATTTTTCATTTTTTTTAATAAGTAAGAAACTGCAAATCGTAAGTTTGTAATCGATTCTGGATTAACCCATAAACTTAGAATAAAATTTTATTAATTTTAAAAACGATTCTATGCTGCATCAATTACAGCAAAAATAACTGATAATTTCTCACTGTATCATCTAATTTGTAAATAAGTTTGGAACATATGCCTTCGGGCACTCATCTGATCTAATTAAGAAACTTTTAAATTATTTCAGATCTTCATGGTACACAATTGTAAAAAAACGAAATATAATTAACTTAGAATATTAAATTTTTATTCTCAATGCATAAAAAAATTTCACATTAGATTTTGTTTTCTTTAAAATTTAAAGTTTAAATGATGATCTTATCTTTCTTTCTTTCTTAAGTTCTGGAACAATTGTCTAAAATGTAAACCATTGAAAAAAAGAGCAAGCTAAGTAGAACCTGCTGATGTTTTAACAGCTCCCCTTATGAGAAAAAAGTTGGGAAGAATAATAGATAAATAAAATTTTAAAAAATAAAATAATAATAACTAAAAGTTCAAAAAAGAGAAAGTTGAATCTGATTTACAGTTTATAATATCTTTTTTTTATATATAACATCTTAAAATGGTTTGATATTAGTTCCACATAGAGAATGTAGTAACCGGGAAGCGCAAGCTAAAGTTTTTTATACGTTATTCTTACCATTGGAGGCCTATGCTAAAATCAATAAAATGTCATATTTCAAAATTTAAAAAAGGTTGAATATACTAAGTGTAAGTTCAAATTAGAATTAATTTCACAATTATTCATATTTTACTTTTAATAAACGTTTAAATTATATTCAAACAACCTCAAATATATTACTTTTCTTCTTGTTTTAAATGCTTTTTATTTGGTAAAATATTTGTTAGAGTTAAAAAAAATAAAATGGTTTAAAATTTATGTTTTAAAAAATATTAAAACTATTTTTTTATAATTAAAACTGACACACTTTTAAAAATTATGTGGTTCCTAAAAACTGCTATCAGGTATAAATCCATTTTTGACCATGTAGTTTTTGTTTTTCTGTTTTGAAGAAGTTTATAAGTTCACAAATCTCAGTTTATTTGAACTAATTTATATATTTGGGGATATTTTTCACGAATCTACTGTGGCCGGACTGAAGGTGTACAATGAAGAAGGATGGAATGATACTGCCTTGTTTGTATTCTACATAAAGTTTATGTCATAAACAGACTATGGAGGATTTTAGATGTGAGACATTCTTTTGAAGGTCTGGTCATTGTTTGTGTCTAGCTGCATTTTTTGTATATCTACCATGGTAGTGTTATTATGTTTATTTCCCTATTTTAGATATATCTATTTTAAAGAGCGTTTTTCTTAACTTTTTTAAAATAAATTATATATCTATGAGTCATAATATTGGTAAGATAAACATGGTTATGCGATTTTGCTTATCTAAATTATGAATTGTTGGGATTGTTACATTGCCTTTGATAAGAATTATATGTTTTGTCCCTCAACTACTAGCATTAACTAGTTCTAACTTTTGTCAAATCTCTGTTAACAATTTATTCAGGAAAACACAAACTAAACAAGCACATGGAAGCGGTCAGATCTCTTACAGATGGAAGTTGAAGTATCTACTTGATGCGGCAGATTATTTTGAAAGGTTGAAAGATGGTTTTAAAACAGGTGGATTGACATCCCAAACTTTCACATCCTGTATACAGACGATTAAAGAAATTTCGCATCTGTGCTCATATCTGCTCGAAAACTACAGTGACATTAGAATCTAATGATTAGATGCTGTCTACTTAGAAAATGGACATCAGATTGTATTGAGGAGCGTTTTGGTTGGTATCGCCAACTCAATGGCGCCAGTTACTATGTGGGTGCTTGTCAAATTATGGAGAGTGAGAAAAAAATTCGTACTCTTACTGCCATTAAATCAGGCGTGTTTTAAGAGCTAGCCTTTACTTCAAAAACAGTTTCTTCAGCTGATTTGGCCGATGATCCCACTGATTTGGATGAGAAAGACATGCTGCCCCTTGTATATACTTCTGGGTACATCGGGAGGTCAATCAGTAGAAAGAAAAAAATGCCAATCTTGCAAGAAAGATTTAGGGGCTCGCTTCATTGACAAAGAGGATTCTGGAAAGCACACAAAAGTCATCGAACTGCTGGACCGAGGTGGTTTATGTGAGCCTACTGAATGTGAGCTTAGCTGTGTGCTTTGCCGCATTTTTTTTACCATGATATAAAATCAAAAGAAGATCTTTTTGGAAGTTTATAGCATGTTCTTCCACTAGTCATCTTGCCATATTCGAAGCAGCGGTGATGGACAAAATGACCTTCTTTATGCCTGTACTTGTGGACCACCGTTGTGAGCAGGGACACCAAACCGTGCATCTTATGGTTCACCGATTATTTAATTGTATGTGCAAAAAGCTAATTAAGCAACAAAACCAAGATTATGAGTCAATGTCGTCACCTAGTCAGCGAAAAAACAGAAAGCTTCAGAGTCAGAGCTCAAAATAAACAAAGATTTGAATATAAAAAATATACTTGTTATTGTGATGGCATGCTTATAAATGTTTATATATTTTTGTTGACTCTATGTTATCATAAATTTAGATTCACAATACATTTTAATGATAAAAGTGAGTTTGGTTGACCTTGAATATATTGTTAGTATGTCAACCCACAGATTATAAAATGCTGCAATGAAAATGAGCTTGCTTTGAATTTCGATTTTATGATTATAAATATGCATATAGGTTATTTTTCTAACTATATAGTTTAGAGACATGAATATGCAAAAGTATTGTGAGGGTTCAGCTACTTAGAATTAAATTTATAACAAAAATAAGTAGGCCTCCAATAGTAATTCGAAAACGTTGCTTTCGCTTCCTGGTTACTACATTCCCTAGTATATGCATAAGATAAATTAGATTAAGAAACTGTCATTAATTTAGTGACACCTGCTGAACAAATAGAAAATAATCTAGTAAGTTATTTTTATTCCTTACATAACAGAACGATTTCAAGTCTGAAATTTAGAAGAGCCTGTATTAAATTTTCGAATGTAAAAATAAATAGAACAAAACCTTGCATTTTAAAATGTATTACATCAATTTGTCAAGTCTTTAATATATAGTTACAATGTTAATTAAGTTTCCAATTTAGTATTTATTGAAAGTTCAAATTAAAGTTAAAAGGTTCGAATGTCCAGCTTGAGGCATTTTCAGGAGACACTGACAGCTCTTCCTTCAAGCTATGGGGTCTGCCTGGCATATGAAGCAACGAAAATCATCACAATTCATATTATTCAGTTGACGATTGCTGTCAATCTCTACGCAGAATCCATCCTGTGAATCTAAATTATTTTGTTCTCCCTTTTTCCAGTACTTTTTGTCAATTTCTATGGGTGACTTGATCGCATCGCGCAACGTATAATAAAGAAGGTCAGAAGCTCTGTACACTTCAACGTCCTCCTTTGTCCATCGAAACACGGAGCTGCATCGCCGACCACCCAAACGGTATGTAAGACAAGCACCTGAAAGCATATAACTCAAGAACAAACTATTTATTACTTATAATTAGTATTATCCAAAGTTATATGTCCTAGTAGCCATAAGCATGAACAAAATGTAAGCTTAAGAGCTTCGAACTCGTACGGGCTTATAAACCAATGATTATTTAATTGGAATGCTCAATGCTTCATGAACTGCTTAAAAACCTACCTCCAAAAACAATATCTAGTTGTTGCAGGACATTCAATTGTTCATCATTATTGATTTCTGCCAAATATCCGCCGCTATCCTGACAAGCGGCTAGTGCATCTACAAAATCCTCTTTATTTCTTTTCACCATGTAGCAGCCTTCACAAGCCGATTCATACCCACTCGGACAAACTGCCAAATAGTTTCACAATATTTTGTCGATGTTTGAATCTGATTAACAAGTTTATAAAAAGATAATTCTATAATGAGACAATGAATATAATGGAGTGGTTACTTTTGCTGCTGGCAGCTCCAAAAAGACACACGAGCAGGAGACAAGCGATCAACTTGAGACGAAACATGTCTGCTGGGAAGGTTAATAGTCTTTTATTGATGATAAATGAAGGAGGCAGTGCTGAGTTTGGAACCCTTGCCATCGTTGCTATGTAGCGAAGCTGTGAAATTATTCATGAAGAGAGTTTATTGTACAAACTGAAACACATCTAGGTGCAGTGGAAACCTGAAACAGGAAAATAATAATAATAATGACGAGCATAATTATAGTGGCGTATAGCCCGAACGGGCTTCCAGGCCACTTAGGCTGCATATTTTAATTTGCGCCTTAGGGTTACTAGGGCATTGGTTGCACTCGAACCTAGGACCTTTTATTATTGGTCAAAGCCGAGAGTCGTTGCCGACTCAGCTACCCGTTCACCTAGAAGCTCTGATCACCCAGGCAATCAATCTCCCTTTATACATTATTTGTGTGTGTGTCATGGGGTGTGGAGCAGGGTGGGCCAGATATGCCACGGCCCACCCAATATTCAGAGCTAATGGGCCACAATGTATTTGGCCCACCCAGAAATCTACTGATAATCATTTGGGAAACTGTTTAAAGTACAACACTATTCGAGGCTCTAACTTATAAAATTTGATAAACTATTTTATTAGAAACTAATTTTATTAGAAACTAATTTTATTATAAACTAATTTTATTAGAAACTAATTTTATTAGAAACTAATTTTATTAGAAACTAATTTTATTAGAAACTAATTTTATTAGAAACTAATTTTATTAGAAACTAATTTTATTAGAAACTAATTTTATTAGAAACTAATTTTATTAGAAACTAATTTTATTAGAAACTAATTTTATTAGAAACTAATTTTATTAGAAACTAATTTTATTAGAAACTAATTTTATTAGAAACTAATTTTATTAGAAACTAATTTTATTAGAAACTAATTTTATTAGAAACTAATTTTATTAGAAACTAATTTTATTAGAAACTAATTTTATTAGAAACTAATTTTATTAGAAACTAATTTTATTAGAAACTAATTTTATTAGAAACTAATTTTATTAGAAACTAATTTTATTAGAAACTAATTTTATTAGAAACTAATTTTATTAGAAACTAATTTTATTAGAAACTAATTTTATTAGAAACTAATTTTATTAGAAACTAATTTTATTAGAAACTAATTTTATTAGAAACTAATTTTATTAGAAACTAATTTTATTAGAAACTAATTTTATTAGAAACTAATTTTATTAGAAACTAATTTTATTAGAAACTAATTTTATTAGAAACTAATTTTATTAGAAACTAATTTTATTAGAAACTAATTTTATTAGAAACTAATTTTATTAGAAACTAATTTTATTAGAAACTAATTTTATTAGAAACTAATTTTATTAGAAACTAATTTTATTAGAAACTAATTTTATTAGAAACTAATTTTATTAGAAACTAATTTTATTAGAAACTAATTTTATTAGAAACTAATTTTATTAGAAACTAATTTTATTAGAAACTAATTTTATTAGAAACTAATTTTATTAGAAACTAATTTTATTAGAAACTAATTTTATTAGAAACTAATTTTATTAGAAACTAATTTTATTAGAAACTAATTTTATTAGAAACTAATTTTATTAGAAACTAATTTTATTAGAAACTAATTTTATTAGAAACTAATTTTATTAGAAACTAATTTTATTAGAAACTAATTTTTTTAAGCTAATTTTTTTAAAACTACTCTTTTAACTAAACCATATATTTTTTTTTACTTTTCCCATCTCTTTTTCTCTAACTATATCTTTATAATGTATTTTATGCGGTTGTAGGTTAACTGCACCCGCGCTGCATGTGTTAAATGCACCTTGTCTTTGCGCGTTTCTTCTTAAAATGCGATTTTTCTGAAAACCCTAACCCTAACCCTAACTCTAACCCTAACCCTATTCCTAACCCTAATCCTAACCCTAATCCTAACCCTAACCTTAACCCTAAATACAAGTTTTTTCTGTAAAAAAGAAGAAACGCTCAAAAGACAAGGTGCATTTAACACATGCAGCGCGGGTGCAGTTAACCTACAACCATTTTATGCAGGGATCCATTTAAATAAGACTCGAAACATTAACATAAGCAAAGAACATGTAGCATAGACGACAAATAAAATATTAATGAATATTAATAAAATATATGGACCTAATCATAAAGGTCCTTTTACACAAAAAATGGACTATAATAAAACATCCTAAAAATAAAAAAATAAAAAATATAAAAAAATATAATTAAAATAAAAAATATTAAAATTTTTTAAATCGTGTTCATAATTTTTTTAATGTTGAAAATTAATAAAAAAAAAGTTTAAATTATATTTTTTAGAATAACTGTCTAACGAACTAAAATAATTTAATATATTCGTAATACGTGAAAATCTTATTTCAAAAAGGTAGAATTGGATAAAGTCTTCAAGAAGAGATTTTCATGGAAAGAAACATTGGTTTGCTGCGGCCCTTCCTTGACAAACAGAAGACATGAATAATCTGGAAGAAGAAGTGCTAGGGCTTCAGATTGAGTACTAGTGCAAAGCTTGCAAGCACCCGCTGGCTACCTACTTCACCAAGAAAATGAGCTCTGCAGATGAAGGACAGACTGTCTTCAGAATGACTCTTCTACACATGACTCAAACTCAAAAATTTAGAAGGACAAGAATCCTAAAACTTTGATTTTTTTTATTTATTCATTAAATTGATGTAGATTATAAGAAGATTCACTAACTTCAAATCAGTTATTTGTCTCGCAATTTACTTTGAAGTTGTGATTGTGTTCTTTGAAATATTTTTTTAATGATATTGTTACTTTGAAATCAGGAAGGGAGTTTTCGTAACCATAAATTTATTGAAAAACCTTTCATTTATTTTCTAAAAAATACTATGCAAAATATTATAATAATTTTCTAAAAATATATATCAAGGAGAAATCAGTGGATAGAAATTGACATCATGACAATAATTGAATAATAAACTATTGAGTCTAAAATACTAGGTCCTAGTAACTAAGAAATGCAGTGACGATTTTCATTAAGGAAAAAAAAGATGCATCCTAAAACCATTTTGATGTTTGAAGAGCATCTGTGATTGATTCATTTTCTATTTTGAATATTTGAAGAGATTGGCAATTTGATTGATTTAATTTTTTTTTAAAAGTATTTAATTCATAATAATAGTATTTAATTGGAGTCTCACAAGACCATCTTAAGTTTTTATAATAGTTGAAATTAGTTCAAGTGTTTTTTCGGTATTAATATTTAATAATTAAAGTTTCACTTCAAATACATTCTTTAGTAAATTACATGAAAGTAATGTTTTGTAAGATATGAGTTTAATTTTTTCATCAGAATAATTTGTTTCTTATAGTTTGAAGTACATTTATCATAAAAGATTTGCTTTGTTAAAATAGTGAGAATATAGGTTGGTTTATGTTCATTAAGCTCTTTTCATGAGTATTTTTCACATTTCTCATGATTATTAAACATTAAACAAAATTCACTTATTTCAGATTATTTTCATAACAAAATTCAATGATTTAAGAATATTTTCCTCACAAAGTTCACTTATTTCAGATTATTTCTTTAAATGTTTCAACAATGGCCTAATTTTACCAATTTAAATGGTTTTGTAGTTTAGAAAAGTAATTAATTTGGAATGCCAAATGTATTGAAACATGAACCTTAATCTATTCAGAAATATAGAAAATCCGTTTTGGAGTTACTATTATTAGTTTTTACAGATATGTAACCATAAACATAACAATCGAGTCTTATTTAAATGTAAACCTTTTAGGCACAGGTGACGGTGAACAGTTTCAGTTTGATGATATAAAAGCATTCCAGCGTTCTCACTATCACGAGGCTGTAGATTCGCTATATAACACGATCAGCTGGCGTCTTGACGACCAATCTTTAAAACCAGCCAGCACGCTAGAACAGTTGCTTCGATCAGCTACGTGGGCCCGCAGATAGACGAAAACCTGCTGGAAGAAGCGACGACTAAAAAGTATTTACGATCGACAATGCGACTGGAAAGACTGAATTCAACCATGATGTCAAATGTGCACCTTGACTTGATGGACAGTATTAACATTGTGTCAGTGGCAATTGAGTTTGTCAGTCTAAATGACTTACGTAAAAAACTATGGACATTTTTCGTGTTTCTGAATTTTTAATTTAATGTTTGAGAGGGACTATTTTAAATTTTATGTAATATTTGATGAAAGAGCCCTATAGAAATTTATTTGATTGTTTGATTTGATTGAATATAAATCTTTATATTTTCAGTATTATATTTTTGACTTCTGACTTTATAATTTTGAGTAAATTTTTAATGTTTTCAATTTTATATAATATGAATCATTATACCACACGCAACATGCATTTTTGATTATCATTTTGTACAAATTAATTGTAGAGTTGAACATGGGAAAACTGAAAGAGGAAGGGTATAGGGGAAAAACGAACACAGGATTCTAGGTCTCATTAAAGGCAAGGCTATTAATTAACCAAATTTGTATTAGTGACTTGCCATGTTGGCCCACCCAATATATTGCTTGTGGCGCCCCCTATGCCTAAACATCATCCTAACTTTCACTCTATCTGAACCATCTACACATTTTTCCAACTTCCTGCTTCCTAACTTCTCCTCACGGTACCTTTTCAGTCTTTCACTTTCTTGTATCTTACTCCCCCATTCCTCCCTTCCCTTTTGTTGGATCCTCTTCACTAGTTCCCTTCCCCCCATCCCTCCGACCTCTCTTTCTGAGACGCCCATCATAAACACTCTTGCTCGTGCGTCTTTCCCTCCACGTACCATTCGGCTCATAACCTCCACACCCAATTTTTTCCTTTAGTTGGCTACACCTCTCCACCATTTAGATTTATTACCTATCTCCTTTACATATGCTCTACCTACTCTTCCTACAATATCTTTTCCCTCTAATGTCCTGATGAAAAAGTCTGTCATAACCTTAGCCTCTCTTTCCCAGAATGTTCTCCAGGCTGTTTCTCCATGTACTAAAAAATTCCTAACACTAGTCTCTACCCCCCATATCCATCTCCCAAACTTAGTCTGCAAAACCTCTAACTTCTTTCTCTTCTTAGCTGACCAACCAACTGCTGCAACACCATACATTAGCTTTTCTACAATCAAACTTTTCCATGCCTCCCTGCCCACGATAAACCGACTCCCCGATCTTTTTGCTCCATATTTTACCATGCCGGTTAGGCTTCCGACATTTTTCATCATTTCACCAAACTGATAAATTTTTCCCCTTTTGAGCTTTAATCATTTTCGTATGGTCCTTCCTATAATTACTATAGGTATATGGATTAAACATTTAATTTGAATATTGTTGAAACGAAGTGCTAGAACATTTTAGTATGACTCATTACTTTTGTGTTTAGTTTTATCCCGGTATACTCCATACTTCATTATTTCTAGCTGCTAGAATCTAGCAACTTCTTAAAAATGCAAGAGTTTAGTAATAGCAGAAAAAGAAAAGCTCCACAAGACGATTATTACTATGAAAAAAGATCAAAAGTTGATAGAGAATATTCTAGCAAGATTCGAAGGTAAGTCTTCGAAGCAAATATATTTCAATAAATTTTTCAATACACAAATGATTTGTGACAAATCAAGTGTAAAATACTTTAAACATAGGAAGCGTTCGAATAGACGCAGAGAAGACAATGGTTACGGCTCGAACGACTGGCGTTCGCTGAGTCGCAGGAGGCAATATGGCGACGCCGACGGGTGTGGATAAAAAGCGAACAGCGAACGGCGAACAGGCGAACGAACTACGTGGATAAAATGCGAACTAGCGAAGCGAACTTGTTCGCACTTTATCCACTTGAGTCATAAGACTTATATTCTTATCTAATAATAATAATTTATATAATAATAATAATAATAATAATAATAATAATAATAATAATAATAATAATAATAATAATAATAATAAAATAGTCATAGTTCGCTCTTTAGCTGTTCACATTTTATCCACTGTTCGCCTGCAAAATTTCGCTTCGCTAGTTCGCTTTTTATCCACGTAGTTCGTTCGCCTGTTCGCCGTTCGCTGTTCGCTTTTTATCCACACCCGACGCCGACCGTGACAGTGGCCTCAACTCCAGATCGCACTATGTAAGCCAGCACTCTTTGCCTCAAACAATTCCATTTGATTATTTCAAACGATTGAAGTTCATCATATACATAAATTAATATCCTAAACATGTAACAAACAAATGGTAATCGAAATTCCATTTCAAATTTCGAACTCTTCTGGAACTTTCCATGCGACTTTCTGATCCTTTCCGCCTTTGCCGCCCATCTGCCGCCTTGCTGACGCTGCAGAGGTCACGTGCCAGAGTGAGGAACGATAAGGATGGCCATCTTATTTTTGAAGAAGGCGATTTTCTTCATAAGAGATGTACTAGCCGGTTTTTAATAATCTATTGGATTTGTTCTACTTGAGCCTTGGTTCTTAATCATTACACAATCAATCAATATGAGTTGTCAATTACTACATTCGACACACATAAACTTCACTGCACACACATCTGATCATTAAGGCAGTTTCTTTATTTATTAGATAAGCTAGGCAAGGTGCTGGGCAAAGGAACCTTTGGAAAGGTTGTGCAAGCCGAAGACTTTGAGAAGTGAGTTGAAAGTCATCACTGCATCATCATCTCTTGTTGAGTGAATCATCACCTCTTAATGCTTCTCTGTCTCACTGCAGTGGCAGACGCGAGGTGGCAGTGAAGATTGTGCGCAACAACAGGAATGACTTCAAGGATGCCATGATGGAGGTGGACATCATCCACGACCTCCAACGTGCCTCTTCTTCCTGCCACAAGTGAGTTCACTCTACATTCACTCTTTCACTCCACATTCACTCCTTCACTCCACATCCAGTCTTTCACTCCACATTCACTCCTCCAAATTCACTCCTCTACTCCACTCTACATCCACTCCTCCACTCCACATTCACTCTTCTAAATTCACTCCTCCACTCCACATTCACTCTTCTAAATTCACTCCTCCACTCCACATTCACTGATCATCAGACTGATCTGCCACATCCGAGACTCTTTCCAGCACCATGGACATGCGTGCATCGTCTTCGACCGCCTCGGCCTCAGCCTCTATGACTTCATGGTTTGTGTCACCACCTTCCACGTTGCTCACTTCCACTTCCCTCCCTCACCACCTTCACCCCTCACCACCTCCCACACCACTTCCTCTTCTCCCACCACCTTCCACTTCCCTGTCCACCTCAACCTCCCTCACCACCTTCCACCCTCACCACCTCCACTTCTCTCACTACCTTCACTTCCACCTCCTTCACCACCTCACACAGAAGAAGAACTACTACCAGCCCTTCTTCATGTGCGACATCAGCAAGGTCGCCTACAAGTTGTGCAAGGCTGTCGACTGTGAGTCCTTCTGCCATGCCACCACTGCCACCACTGCACCACTGCCACTGTGCTATCACTACTGCCACCACCACTGCCACCAACGCACCAATACTGCACCACCATCAAACTGCACTACTCTATGCAACCTGATCGCCACACTCCACTGCTTGCCTCCATCTCTTCTCTGCAAACATCATTCTTAGTATTAAATGCATGGGAAGGTGTGTTTGGTAATGCAAGTTACAGCATCGCTGCTCCACCGCCACACAGTCTGCCACTCGAAGGGCCTGGCACACACGGACTTGAAGCCAGAGAACGTCCTCTTCGTCGACTCGCACTACGAGGAACTGCGTGCCGAGCACTACAGGGTGAGTCATGGTGACTTTGGATTGATGTGGTGTGGTGTGGTGTCTCTGGAATGCTGTGGTGTGGTGTCTCTGGAATGATGGGGTGTGGTGTGGTGACTTTGGAATGCTGTGGTGTGGTGTCTCTGGAGTGATGTGGTGTGGTGTGGTGTCTCTGGAATGATGGGGTGTGGTGTTGGGACTCTGGAATGATGGGGTGTGGTGTGGTGACTGGAATGATGTGGTATGGTGTGGTGACTGGAATGATGTGGTGTGGTGTGGTGACTGGAATGATGTGGTGTGGTGTGGTGACTTTGGAATGCTGTGGTGTGGTGTGGTGTCTCTGGAATGATGGGGTGTGGTGTGGTGACTTTGGAATGATGGGGTGTGGTGTGGTGACTTTGGAATGATGGGGTGTGGTGTGGTGTCTCTGGAATGATGGGGTGTGGTGTGGTGTCTCTGGAATGATGGGGTGTGGTGTGTTGTCTCTGGAATGATGGGGTGTGGTGTGGTGTCTCTGGAATGATGTGGTGTGGTGTGGTGACTCTGGAATGATGGGGTGTGGTGTGGTGTCTCTGGAATGATGGGGTGTGGTGTGGTGTCTCTGGAATGATGGGGTGTGGTGTGGGGACTCTGGAATGATGTGGTGTGGTGTGGGGACTCTGGAATGATGGGGTGTGGTGTGGTGTCTATGGGATGATGGGTTGTGGTGTGGTGTCTCTGGAATGATGGGGTGTGGTGTGGTGTCTCTGGAATGATGTGGTGTGGTGTGGTGTCTCTGGAATGATGGGGTGTGGTGTGGTGTCTCTGGAATGATGGGGTGTGGTGTGGTGTCTCTGGAATGATGGGGTGTGGTGTGGTGTCTCTGGAATGATGGGGTGTGGTGAATCATCACCTCTTAATGCTTCTCTGTCTCACTGCAGTGGCAGACGCGAGGTGGCAGTGAAGATTGTGCGCAACAACAGGAATGACTTCAAGGATGCCATGATGGAGGTGGACATCATCCACGACCTCCAACGTGCCTCTTCTTCCTGCCACAAGTGAGTTCACTCTACATTCACTCTTTCACTCCACATTCACTCCTTCACTCCACATCCAGTCTTTCACTCCACATTCACTCCTCCAAATTCACTCCTCTACTCCACTCTACATCCACTCCTCCACTCCACATTCACTCTTCTAAATTCACTCCTCCACTCCGCATTCACTCTTCTAAATTCACTCCTCCACTCCACATTCACTGATCATCAGACTGATCTGCCACATCCGAGACTCTTTCCAGCACCATGGACATGCGTGCATCGTCTTCGACCGCCTCGGCCTCAGCCTCTATGACTTCATGGTTTGTGTCACCACCTTCCACGTTGCTCACTTCCACTTCCCTCCCTCACCACCTTCACCCCTCACCACCTCCCACACCACTTCCTCTTCTCCCACCACCTTCCACTTCCCTGTCCACCTCAACCTCCCTCACCACCTTCCACCCTCACCACCTCCACTTCTCTCACTACCTTCACTTCCACCTCCTTCACCACCTCACACAGAAGAAGAACTACTACCAGCCCTTCTTCATGTGCGACATCAGCAAGGTCGCCTACAAGTTGTGCAAGGCTGTCGACTGTGAGTCCTCCTGCCATGCCACCACTGCCACCACTGCACCACTGCCACTGTGCTATCACTACTGCCACCACCACTGCCACCAACGCACCAATACTGCACCACCATCAAACTGCACTACTCTATGCAACCTGATCGCCACACTCCACTGCTTGCCTCCATCTCTTCTCTGCAAACATCATTCTTAGTATTAAATGCATGGGAAGGTGTGTTTGGTAATGCAAGTTACAGCATCGCTGCTCCACCGCCACACAGTCTGCCACTCGAAGGGCCTGGCACACACGGACTTGAAGCCAGAGAACGTCCTCTTCGTCGACTCGCACTACGAGGAACTGCGTGCCGAGCACTACAGGGTGAGTCATGGTGACTTTGGATTGATGTGGTGTGGTGTGGTGTCTCTGGAATGCTGTGGTGTGGTGTCTCTGGAATGATGGGGTGTGGTGTGGTGACTTTGGAATGCTGTGGTGTGGTGTCTCTGGAGTGATGTGGTGTGGTGTGGTGTCTCTGGAATGATGGGGTGTGGTGTTGGGACTCTGGAATGATGGGGTGTGGTGTGGTGACTGGAATGATGTGGTATGGTGTGGTGACTGGAATGATGTGGTGTGGTGTGGTGACTGGAATGATGTGGTGTGGTGTGGTGACTTTGGAATGCTGTGGTGTGGTGTGGTGTCTCTGGAATGATGGGGTGTGGTGTGGTGACTTTGGAATGATGGGGTGTGGTGTGGTGACTTTGGAATGATGGGGTGTGGTGTGGTGTCTCTGGAATGATGGGGTGTGGTGTGGTGTCTCTGGAATGATGGGGTGTGGTGTGTTGTCTCTGGAATGATGGGGTGTGGTGTGGTGTCTCTGGAATGATGTGGTGTGGTGTGGTGACTCTGGAATGATGGGGTGTGGTGTGGTGTCTCTGGAATGATGGGGTGTGGTGTGGTGTCTCTGGAATGATGGGGTGTGGTGTGGGGACTCTGGAATGATGTGGTGTGGTGTGGGGACTCTGGAATGATGGGGTGTGGTGTGGTGTCTATGGGATGATGGGTTGTGGTGTGGTGTCTCTGGAATGATGGGGTGTGGTGTGGTGTCTCTGGAATGATGTGGTGTGGTGTCTCTGGAATTATGGGGTGTGGTGTGGTGTCTCTGGAATGATGGGGTGTGGTGTGGTGTCTCTGGAATGATGGGGTGTGGTGTGGTGTCTCTGGAATGATGGGGTGTGGTGAATCATCACCTCTTAATGCTTCTCTGTCTCACTGCAGTGGCAGACGCGAGGTGGCAGTGAAGATTGTGCGCAACAACAGGAATGACTTCAAGGATGCCATGATGGAGGTGGACATCATCCACGACCTCCAACGTGCCTCTTCTTCCTGCCACAAGTGAGTTCACTCTACATTCACTCTTTCACTCCACATTCACTCCTTCACTCCACATCCAGTCTTTCACTCCACATTCACTCCTCCAAATTCACTCCTCTACTCCACTCTACATCCACTCCTCCACTCCACATTCACTCTTCTAAATTCACTCCTCCACTCCGCATTCACTCTTCTAAATTCACTCCTCCACTCCACATTCACTGATCATCAGACTGATCTGCCACATCCGAGACTCTTTCCAGCACCATGGACATGCGTGCATCGTCTTCGACCGCCTCGGCCTCAGCCTCTATGACTTCATGGTTTGTGTCACCACCTTCCACGTTGCTCACTTCCACTTCCCTCCCTCACCACCTTCACCCCTCACCACCTCCCACACCACTTCCTCTTCTCCCACCACCTTCCACTTCCCTGTCCACCTCAACCTCCCTCACCACCTTCCACCCTCACCACCTCCACTTCTCTCACTACCTTCACTTCCACCTCCTTCACCACCTCACACAGAAGAAGAACTACTACCAGCCCTTCTTCATGTGCGACATCAGCAAGGTCGCCTACAAGTTGTGCAAGGCTGTCGACTGTGAGTCCTCCTGCCATGCCACCACTGCCACCACTGCACCACTGCCACTGTGCTATCACTACTGCCACCACCACTGCCACCAACGCACCAATACTGCACCACCATCAAACTGCACTACTCTATGCAACCTGATCGCCACACTCCACTGCTTGCCTCCATCTCTTCTCTGCAAACATCATTCTTAGTATTAAATGCATGGGAAGGTGTGTTTGGTAATGCAAGTTACAGCATCGCTGCTCCACCGCCACACAGTCTGCCACTCGAAGGGCCTGGCACACACGGACTTGAAGCCAGAGAACGTCCTCTTCGTCGACTCGCACTACGAGGAACTGCGTGCCGAGCACTACAGGGTGAGTCATGGTGACTTTGGATTGATGTGGTGTGGTGTGGTGTCTCTGGAATGCTGTGGTGTGGTGTCTCTGGAATGATGGGGTGTGGTGTGGTGACTTTGGAATGCTGTGGTGTGGTGTCTCTGGAGTGATGTGGTGTGGTGTGGTGTCTCTGGAATGATGGGGTGTGGTGTTGGGACTCTGGAATGATGGGGTGTGGTGTGGTGACTGGAATGATGTGGTATGGTGTGGTGACTGGAATGATGTGGTGTGGTGTGGTGACTGGAATGATGTGGTGTGGTGTGGTGACTTTGGAATGCTGTGGTGTGGTGTGGTGTCTCTGGAATGATGGGGTGTGGTGTGGTGACTTTGGAATGCTGTGGTGTGGTGTCTCTGGAGTGATGTGGTGTGGTGTGGTGACTGGAATGATGTGGTGTGGTGTGGTGTCTCTGGAATGATGGGGTGTGGTGTGGTGTCTCTGGAATGATGGGGTGTGGTGACTAGAATGATGTGGTGTGGTGTGGTGACTGGTATGATGTGGTGTGGTGTGGTGTCTCTGGAATGATGGGGTGTGGTGTTGTGTCTCTGGAATGATGGGGTGTGGTGTTGGGACTCTGGAATGATGAGGTGTGGTGTGGTGACTGGAATGATGTGGTGTGATGTGGTGTCTCTGGAATGATGGGGTGTGGTGTGGTGTCTGTGGAATGATGGGGTGTGGTGTTGGGACTCTGGAATGATGGGGTGTGGTGTGGGGACTCTGGATTGATGGGGTGTGGTGTGGTGTCTCTGGAATGATGAGGTGTGGTGTGGTGTCTCTGGAATGATGGGGTGTGGTGTGGGGACTCTGGAATGATGTGGTGTGGTGTGGTGACTGGAATGATGTGGTGTGGTGTGGTGACTTTGGAATGCTGTGGTGTGGTGTGGTGTCTCTGGAATGATGGGGTGTGGTGTGGTGTCTCTGGAATGATGGGGTGAGGTGTGGTGACTTTGGAATGATGGGGTGTGGTGTGGTGACTTTGGAATGATGGGGTGTGGTGTGGTGTCTCTGGAATGATGGGGTGTGGTGTGGTGTCTCTGGAATGATGGGGTGTGGTGTGGTGTCTCTGGAATGATGTGGTGTGGTGTGGTGACTCTGGAATGATGGGGTGTGGTGTGGTGTCTCTGGAATGATGGGGTGTGGTGTGGTGTCTCTGGAATGATGGGGTGTGGTGTGGGGACTCTGGAATGATGTGGTGTGGTGTGGGGACTCTGGAATGATGGGGTGTGGTGTGGTGTCTATGGGATGATGGGTTGTGGTGTGGTGTCTCTGGAATGATGGGGTGTGGTGTGGTGTCTCTGGAATGATGTGGTGTGGTGTGGTGTCTCTGGAATGATGGGGTGTGGTGTGGTGTCTATGGAATGATGGGGTGTGGTGTGGTGTCTCTGGAATGATGGGGTGTGGTGTGGTGTCTCTGGAATGATGGGGTGTGGTGTGGTGTCTCTGGAATGATGGGGTGTGGTGAATCATCACCTCTTAATGCTTCTCTGTCTCACTGCAGTGGCAGACGCGAGGTGGCAGTGAAGATTGTGCGCAACAACAGGAATGACTTCAAGGATGCCATGATGGAGGTGGACATCATCCACGACCTCCAACGTGCCTCTTCTTCCTGCCACAAGTGAGTTCACTCTACATTCACTCTTTCACTCCACATTCACTCCTTCACTCCACATCCAGTCTTTCACTCCACATTCACTCCTCCAAATTCACTCCTCTACTCCACTCTACATCCACTCCTCCACTCCACATTCACTCTTCTAAATTCACTCCTCCACTCCACATTCACTCTTCTAAATTCACTCCTCCACTCCACATTCACTGATCATCAGACTGATCTGCCACATCCGAGACTCTTTCCAGCACCATGGACATGCGTGCATCGTCTTCGACCGCCTCGGCCTCAGCCTCTATGACTTCATGGTTTGTGTCACCACCTTCCACGTTGCTCACTTCCACTTCCCTCCCTCACCACCTTCACCCCTCACCACCTCCCACACCACTTCCTCTTCTCCCACCACCTTCCACTTCCCTGTCCACCTCAACCTCCCTCACCACCTTCCACCCTCACCACCTCCACTTCTCTCACTACCTTCACTTCCACCTCCTTCACCACCTCACACAGAAGAAGAACTACTACCAGCCCTTCTTCATGTGCGACATCAGCAAGGTCGCCTACAAGTTGTGCAAGGCTGTCGACTGTGAGTCCTCCTGCCATGCCACCACTGCCACCACTGCACCACTGCCACTGTGCTATCACTACTGCCACCACCACTGCCACCAACGCACCAATACTGCACCACCATCAAACTGCACTACTCTATGCAACCTGATCGCCACACTCCACTGCTTGCCTCCATCTCTTCTCTGCAAACATCATTCTTAGTATTAAATGCATGGGAAGGTGTGTTTGGTAATGCAAGTTACAGCATCGCTGCTCCACCGCCACACAGTCTGCTACTCGAAGGGCCTGGCACACACGGACTTGAAGCCAGAGAACGTCCTCTTCGTCGACTCGCACTACGAGGAACTGCGTGCCGAGCACTACAGGGTGAGTCATGGTGACTTTGGATTGATGTGGTGTGGTGTGGTGTCTCTGGAATGCTGTGGTGTGGTGTCTCTGGAATGATGGGGTGTGGTGTGGTGACTTTGGAATGCTGTGGTGTGGTGTCTCTGGAGTGATGTGGTGTGGTGTGGTGTCTCTGGAATGATGGGGTGTGGTGTTGGGACTCTGGAATGATGGGGTGTGGTGTGGTGACTGGAATGATGTGGTATGGTGTGGTGACTGGAATGATGTGGTGTGGTGTGGTGACTGGAATGATGTGGTGTGGTGTGGTGACTTTGGAATGCTGTGGTGTGGTGTGGTGTCTCTGGAATGATGGGGTGTGGTGTGGTGTCTCTGGAATGATGGGGTGTGGTGACTAGAATGATGTGGTGTGGTGTGGTGACTGGAATGATGTGGTGTGGTGTGGTGTCTCTGGAATGATGGGGTGTGGTGTTGTGTCTCTGGAATGATGGGGTGTGGTGTTGGGACTCTGGAATGATGAGGTGTGGTGTGGTGACTGGAATGATGTGGTGTGATGTGGTGTCTCTGGAATGATGGGGTGTGGTGTGGTGTCTCGGAATGATGGGGTGTGGTGTTGGGACTCTGGAATGATGGGGTGTGGTGTGGGGACTCTGGAATGATGGGGTGTGGTGTGGTGTCTCTGGAATGATGAGGTGTGGTGTGGTGTCTCTGGAATGATGGGGTGTGGTGTGGGGACTCTGGAATGATGTGGTGTGGTGTGGTGACTGGAATGATGTGGTGTGGTGACTTTGGAATGCTGTGGTGTGGTGTGGTGTCTCTGGAATGATGGGGTGTGGTGTGGTGTCTCTGGAATGATGGGGTGGGGTGTGGTGACTTTGGAATGATGGGGTGTGGTGTGGTGACTTTGGAATGATGGGGTGTGGTGTGGTGTCTCTGGAATGATGGGGTGTGGTGTGGTGTCTCTGGAATAATGGGGTGTGGTGTGGTGTCTCTGGAATGATGGGGTGAGGTGTGGTGACTTTGGAATGATGGGGTGTGGTGTGGTGACTTTGGAATGATGGGGTGTGGTGTGGTGTCTCTGGAATGATGGGGTGTGGTGTGGTGTCTCTGGAATGATGGGGTGTGGTGTGGGGACTCTGGAATGATGTGGTGTGGTGTGGTGTCTCTGGAATGATGTGGTGTGGTGTGGTGACTCTGGAATGATGGGTTGTGGTGTGGTGTCTCTGGAATGATGGGGTGTGGTGTGGTGTCTCTGGAATGATGGGGTGTGGTGTGGTGTCTCTGGAATGATGGGGTGTGGTGAATCATCACCTCTTAATGCTTCTCTGTCTCACTGCAGTGGCAGACGCGAGGTGGCAGTGAAGATTGTGCGCAACAACAGGAATGACTCCAACGTGCCTCTTCTTCCTGCCACAAGTGAGTTCACTCTACATTCACTCTTTCACTCCACATTCACTCCTTCACTCCACATCCAGTCTTTCACTCCACATTCACTCCTCCAAATTCACTCCTCTACTCCACTCTACATCCACTCCTCCACTCCACATTCACTCTTCTAAATTCACTCCTCCACTCCACATTCACTCTTCTAAATTCACTCCTCCACTCCACATTCACTGATCATCAGACTGATCTGCCACATCCGAGACTCTTTCCAGCACCATGGACATGCGTGCATCGTCTTCGACCGCCTCGGCCTCAGCCTCTATGACTTCATGGTTTGTGTCACCACCTTCCACGTTGCTCACTTCCACTTTCCTCCCTCACCACCTTCACCCCTCACCACCTCCCACACCACTTCCTCTTCTCCCACCACCTTCCACTTCCCTGTCCACCTCAACCTCCCTCACCACCTTCCACCCTCACCACCTCCACTTCTCTCACTACCTTCACTTCCACCTCCTTCACCACCTCACACAGAAGAAGAACTACTACCAGCCCTTCTTCATGTGCGACATCAGCAAGGTCGCCTACAAGTTGTGCAAGGCTGTCGACTGTGAGTCCTCCTGCCATGCCACCACTGCCACCACTGCACCACTGCCACTGTGCTATCACTACTGCCACCACCACTGCCACCAACGCACCAATACTGCACCACCATCAAACTGCACTACTCTATGCAACCTGATCGCCACACTCCACTGCTTGCCTCCATCTCTTCTCTGCAAACATCATTCTTAGTATTAAATGCATGGGAAGGTGTGTTTGGTAATGCAAGTTACAGCATCGCTGCTCCACCGCCACACAGTCTGCCACTCGAAGGGCCTGGCACACACGGACTTGAAGCCAGAGAACGTCCTCTTCGTCGACTCGCACTACGAGGAACTGCGTGCCGAGCACTACAGGGTGAGTCATGGTGACTTTGGATTGATGTGGTGTGGTGTGGTGTCTCTGGAATGCTGTGGTGTGGTGTCTCTGGAATGATGGGGTGTGGTGTGGTGACTTTGGAATGCTGTGGTGTGGTGTCTCTGGAGTGATGTGGTGTGGTGTGGTGTCTCTGGAATGATGGGGTGTGGTGTTGGGACTCTGGAATGATGGGGTGTGGTGTGGTGACTGGAATGATGTGGTATGGTGTGGTGACTGGAATGATGTGGTGTGGTGTGGTGACTGGAATGATGTGGTGTGGTGTGGTGACTTTGGAATGCTGTGGTGTGGTGTGGTGTCTCTGGAATGATGGGGTGTGGTGTGGTGTCTCTGGAATGATGGGGTGTGGTGACTAGAATGATGTGGTGTGGTGTGGTGACTGGAATGATGTGGTGTGGTGTGGTGTCTCTGGAATGATGGGGTGTGGTGTTGTGTCTCTGGAATGATGGGGTGTGGTGTTGGGACTCTGGAATGATGAGGTGTGGTGTGGTGACTGGAATGATGTGGTGTGATGTGGTGTCTCTGGAATGATGGGGTGTGGTGTGGTGTCTCGGAATGATGGGGTGTGGTGTTGGGACTCTGGAATGATGGGGTGTGGTGTGGGGACTCTGGAATGATGGGGTGTGGTGTGGTGTCTCTGGAATGATGAGGTGTGGTGTGGTGTCTCTGGAATGATGGGGTGTGGTGTGGGGACTCTGGAATGATGTGGTGTGGTGTGGTGACTGGAATGATGTGGTGTGGTGACTTTGGAATGCTGTGGTGTGGTGTGGTGTCTCTGGAATGATGGGGTGTGGTGTGGTGTCTCTGGAATGATGGGGTGGGGTGTGGTGACTTTGGAATGATGGGGTGTGGTGTGGTGACTTTGGAATGATGGGGTGTGGTGTGGTGTCTCTGGAATGATGGGGTGTGGTGTGGTGTCTCTGGAATAATGGGGTGTGGTGTGGTGTCTCTGGAATGATGGGGTGAGGTGTGGTGACTTTGGAATGATGGGGTGTGGTGTGGTGACTTTGGAATGATGGGGTGTGGTGTGGTGTCTCTGGAATGATGGGGTGTGGTGTGGTGTCTCTGGAATGATGGGGTGTGGTGTGGGGACTCTGGAATGATGTGGTGTGGTGTGGTGTCTCTGGAATGATGTGGTGTGGTGTGGTGACTCTGGAATGATGGGTTGTGGTGTGGTGTCTCTGGAATGATGGGGTGTGGTGTGGTGTCTCTGGAATGATGGGGTGTGGTGTGGTGTCTCTGGAATGATGGGGTGTGGTGAATCATCACCTCTTAATGCTTCTCTGTCTCACTGCAGTGGCAGACGCGAGGTGGCAGTGAAGATTGTGCGCAACAACAGGAATGACTCCAACGTGCCTCTTCTTCCTGCCACAAGTGAGTTCACTCTACATTCACTCTTTCACTCCACATTCACTCCTTCACTCCACATCCAGTCTTTCACTCCACATTCACTCCTCCAAATTCACTCCTCTACTCCACTCTACATCCACTCCTCCACTCCACATTCACTCTTCTAAATTCACTCCTCCACTCCACATTCACTCTTCTAAATTCACTCCTCCACTCCACATTCACTGATCATCAGACTGATCTGCCACATCCGAGACTCTTTCCAGCACCATGGACATGCGTGCATCGTCTTCGACCGCCTCGGCCTCAGCCTCTATGACTTCATGGTTTGTGTCACCACCTTCCACGTTGCTCGTTTCCACTTCCCTCCCTCACCACCTTCACCCCTCACCACCTCCCACACCACTTCCTCTTCTCCCACCACCTTCCACTTCCCTGTCCACCTCAACCTCCCTCACCACCTTCCACCCTCACCACCTCCACTTCTCTCACTACCTTCACTTCCACCTCCTTCACCACCTCACACAGAAGAAGAACTACTACCAGCCCTTCTTCATGTGCGACATCAGCAAGGTCGCCTAAAAGTTGTGCAAGGCTGTCGACTGTGAGTCCTCCTGCCATGCCACCACTGCCACCACTGCACCACTGCCACTGTGCTATCACTACTGCCACCACCACTGCCACCAACGCACCAATACTGCACCACCATCAAACTGCACTACTCTATGCAACCTGATCGCCACACTCCACTGCTTGCCTCCATCTCTTCTCTGCAAACATCATTCTTAGTATTAAATGCATGGGAAGGTGTGTTTGGTAATGCAAGTTACAGCATCGCTGCTCCACCGCCACACAGTCTGCCACTCGAAGGGCCTGGCACACACGGACTTGAAGCCAGAGAACGTCCTCTTCGTCGACTCGCACTACGAGGAACTGCGTGCCGAGCACTACAGGGTGAGTCATGGTGACTTTGGATTGATGTGGTGTGGTGTGGTGTCTCTGGAATGCTGTGGTGTGGTGTCTCTGGAATGATGGGGTGTGGTGTGGTGACTTTGGAATGCTGTGGTGTGGTGTCTCTGGAGTGATGTGGTGTGGTGTGGTGTCTCTGGAATGATGGGGTGTGGTGTTGGGACTCTGGAATGATGGGGTGTGGTGTGGTGACTGGAATGATGTGGTATGGTGTGGTGACTGGAATGATGTGGTGTGGTGTGGTGACTGGAATGATGTGGTGTGGTGTGGTGACTTTGGAATGCTGTGGTGTGGTGTGGTGTCTCTGGAATGATGGGGTGTGGTGTGGTGTCTCTGGAATGATGGGGTGTGGTGACTAGAATGATGTGGTGTGGTGTGGTGACTGGAATGATGTGGTGTGGTGTGGTGTCTCTGGAATGATGGGGTGTGGTGTTGTGTCTCTGGAATGATGGGGTGTGGTGTGGTGTCTCTGGAATGATGGGGTGTGGTGTGGTGTCTCTGGAATGATGGGGTGTGGTGTGGTGTCTCTGGAATGATGGGGTGTGGTGTGGTGTCTCTGGAATGATGGGGTGTGGTGTGGTGACTTTGGAATGATGGGGTGTGGTGTGGTGTCTCTGGAATGATGGGGTGTGGTGTGGTGTCTCTGGAATGATGGGGTGTGGTGTGGTGTCTCTGGAATGATGGGGTGTGGTGTGGTGTCTCTGGAATGATGGGGTGTGGTGTGGTGTCTCTGGAATGATGGGGTGTGGTGTGGTGTCTCTGGAATGATGTGGTGTGGTGTGGTGACTCTGGAATGATGGGGTATGGTGTGGTGTCTCTGGAATGATGGGGTGTGGTGTGGTGTCTCTGGAATGATGGGGTGTGGTGTGGGGACTCTGGAATGATGTGGTGTGGTGTGGGGACTCTGGAATGATGGGGTGTGGTGTGGTGTCTATGGGATGATGGGTTGTGGTGTGGTGTCTCTGGAATGATGGGGTGTGGTGTGGTGTCTCTGGAATGATGTGGTGTGGTGTGGTGTCTCTGGAATGATGTGGTGTGGTGTGGTGTCTCTGGAATGATGGGGTGTGGTGTGGTGTCTCTGGAATGATGGGGTGTGGTGTGGTGTCTCTGGAATGATGGGGTGTGGTGTGGTGTCTCTGGAATGATGGGGTGTGGTGTGGTGTCTCTGGAATGATGGGGTGTGGTGTGGTGTCTCTGGAATGATGGGGTGTGGTGTGGTGTCTCTGGAATGATGGGGTGTGGTGTGGTGTCTCTGGAATGATGGGGTGTGGTGTGGTGTCTCTGGAATGATGGGGTGTGGTGTGGTGACTTTGGAATGATGGGGTGTGGTGTGGTGTCTCTGGAATGATGGGGTGTGGTGTGGTGTCTCTGGAATGATGGGGTGTGGTGTGGTGTCTCTGGAATGATGGGGTGTGGTGTGGTGTCTCTGGAATGATGGGGTGTGGTGTGGTGTCTCTGGAATGATGGGGTGTGGTGTGGTGTCTCTGGAATGATGTGGTGTGGTGTGGTGACTCTGGAATGATGGGGTATGGTGTGGTGTCTCTGGAATGATGGGGTGTGGTGTGGTGTCTCTGGAATGATGGGGTGTGGTGTGGGGACTCTGGAATGATGTGGTGTGGTGTGGGGACTCTGGAATGATGGGGTGTGGTGTGGTGTCTATGGGATGATGGGTTGTGGTGTGGTGTCTCTGGAATGATGGGGTGTGGTGTGGTGTCTCTGGAATGATGTGGTGTGGTGTGGTGTCTCTGGAATGATGTGGTGTGGTGTGGTGTCTCTGGAATGATGGGGTGTGGTGTGGTGTCTCTGGAATGATGGGGTGTGGTGTGGTGTCTCTGGAATGATGGGGTGTGGTGTGGTGTCTCTGGAATGATGGGGTGTGGTGTGGTGTCTCTGGAATGATGGGGTGTGGTGTGGTGTCTCTGGAATGATGGGGTGTGGTGTGGTGACTTTGGAATGATGGGGTGTGGTGTGGTGTCTCTGGAATGATGGGGTGTGGTGTTGGGACTCTGGAATGATGGGGTGTGGTGTGGTGACTGGAATGATGTGGTATGGTGTGGTGACTGGAATGATGTGGTGTGGTGTGGTGACTGGAATGATGTGGTGTGGTGTGGTGACTTTGGAATGCTGTGGTGTGGTGTGGTGTCTCTGGAATGATGGGGTGTGGTGTGGTGTCTCTGGAATGATGGGGTGTGGTGACTAGAATGATGTGGTGTGGTGTGGTGACTGGAATGATGTGGTGTGGTGTGGTGTCTCTGGAATGATGGGGTGTGGTGTTGTGTCTCTGGAATGATGGGGTGTGGTGTGGTGTCTCTGGAATGATGGGGTGTGGTGTGGTGACTTTGGAATGATGGGGTGTGGTGTGGTGTCTCTGGAATGATGGGGTGTGGTGTGGTGTCTCTGGAATGATGGGGTGTGGTGTGGTGTCTCTGGAATGATGGGGTGTGGTGTGGTGTCTCTGGAATGATGGGGTGTGGTGTGGTGTCTCTGGAATGATGGGGTGTGGTGTGGTGTCTCTGGAATGATGTGGTGTGGTGTGGTGACTCTGGAATGATGGGGTATGGTGTGGTGTCTCTGGAATGATGGGGTGTGGTGTGGTGTCTCTGGAATGATGGGGTGTGGTGTGGGGACTCTGGAATGATGTGGTGTGGTGTGGGGACTCTGGAATGATGGGGTGTGGTGTGGTGTCTATGGGATGATGGGTTGTGGTGTGGTGTCTCTGGAATGATGGGGTGTGGTGTGGTGTCTCTGGAATGATGTGGTGTGGTGTGGTGTCTCTGGAATGATGTGGTGTGGTGTGGTGTCTCTGGAATGATGGGGTGTGGTGTGGTGTCTCTGGAATGATGGGGTGTGGTGTGGTGTCTCTGGAATGATGGGGTGTGGTGTGGTGTCTCTGGAATGATGGGGTGTGGTGTGGTGTCTCTGGAATGATGGGGTGTGGTGTGGTGACTTTGGAATGATGGGGTGTGGTGTGGTGTCTCTGGAATGATGGGGTGTGGTGTGGTGTCTCTGGAATGATGGGGTGTGGTGTGGTGTCTCTGGAATGATGGGGTGTGGTGTGGTGTCTCTGGAATGATGGGGTGTGGTGTGGTGTCTCTGGAATGATGGGGTGTGGTGTGGTGTCTCTGGAATGATGTGGTGTGGTGTGGTGACTCTGGAATGATGGGGTGTGGTGTGGTGTCTCTGGAATGATGGGGTGTGGTGTGGTGTCTCTGGAATGATGGGGTGTGGTGTGGGGACTCTGGAATGATGTGGTGTGGTGTGGTGTCTCTGGAATAATGGGGTGTGGTGAATCATCACCTCTTAATGCTTCTCTGTCTCACTGCAGTGGCAGACGCGAGGTGGCAGTGAAGATTGTGCGCAACAACAGGAATGACTTCAAGGATGCCATGATGGAGGTGGACATCATCCACGACCTCCAACGTGCCTCTTCTTCCTGCCACAAGTGAGTTCACTCTACATTCACTCTTTCACTCCACATTCACTCCTTCACTCCACATCCAGTCTTTCACTCCACATTCACTCCTCCAAATTCACTCCTCTACTCCACTCTACATCCACTCCTCCACTCCACATTCACTCTTCTAAATTCACTCCTCCACTCCACATTCACTCTTCTAAATTCACTCCTCCACTCCACATTCACTGATCATCAGACTGATCTGCCACATCCGAGACTCTTTCCAGCACCATGGACATGCGTGCATCGTCTTCGACCGCCTCGGCCTCAGCCTCTATGACTTCATGGTTTGTGTCACCACCTTCCACGTTGCTCACTTCCACTTCCCTCCCTCACCACCTTCACCCCTCACCACCTCCCACACCACTTCCTCTTCTCCCACCACCTTCCACTTCCCTGTCCACCTCAACCTCCCTCACCACCTTCCACCCTCACCACCTCCACTTCTCTCACTACCTTCACTTCCACCTCCTTCACCACCTCACACAGAAGAAGAACTACTACCAGCCCTTCTTCATGTGCGACATCAGCAAGGTCGCCTACAAGTTGTGCAAGGCTGTCGACTGTGAGTCCTCCTGCCATGCCACCACTGCCACCACTGCACCACTGCCACTGTGCTATCACTACTGCCACCACCACTGCCACCAACGCACCAATACTGCACCACCATCAAACTGCACTACTCTATGCAACCTGATCGCCACACTCCACTGCTTGCCTCCATCTCTTCTCTGCAAACATCATTCTTAGTATTAAATGCATGGGAAGGTGTGTTTGGTAATGCAAGTTACAGCATCGCTGCTCCACCGCCACACAGTCTGCCACTCGAAGGGCCTGGCACACACGGACTTGAAGCCAGAGAACGTCCTCTTCGTCGACTCGCACTACGAGGAACTGCGTGCCGAGCACTACAGGGTGAGTCATGGTGACTTTGGATTGATGTGGTGTGGTGTGGTGTCTCTGGAATGCTGTGGTGTGGTGTCTCTGGAATGATGGGGTGTGGTGTGGTGACTTTGGAATGCTGTGGTGTGGTGTCTCTGGAGTGATGTGGTGTGGTGTGGTGTCTCTGGAATGATGGGGTGTGGTGTTGGGACTCTGGAATGATGGGGTGTGGTGTGGTGACTGGAATGATGTGGTATGGTGTGGTGACTGGAATGATGTGGTGTGGTGTGGTGACTGGAATGATGTGGTGTGGTGTGGTGACTTTGGAATGCTGTGGTGTGGTGTGGTGTCTCTGGAATGATGGGGTGTGGTGTGGTGACTTTGGAATGCTGTGGTGTGGTGTCTCTGGAGTGATGTGGTGTGGTGTGGTGACTGGAATGATGTGGTGTGGTGTGGTGTCTCTGGAATGATGGGGTGTGGTGTGGTGTCTCTGGAATGATGGGGTGTGGTGACTAGAATGATGTGGTGTGGTGTGGTGACTGGAATGATGTGGTGTGGTGTGGTGTCTCTGGAATGATGGGGTGTGGTGTTGTGTCTCTGGAATGATGGGGTGTGGTGTTGGGACTCTGGAATGATGAGGTGTGGTGTGGTGACTGGAATGATGTGGTGTGATGTGGTGTCTCTGGAATGATGGGGTGTGGTGTGGTGTCTCTGGAATGATGGGGTGTGGTGTTGGGACTCTGGAATGATGGGGTGTGGTGTGGGGACTCTGGAATGATGGGGTGTGGTGTGGTGTCTCTGGAATGATGAGGTGTGGTGTGGTGTCTCTGGAATGATGGGGTGTGGTGTGGGGACTCTGGAATGATGTGGTGTGGTGTGGTGACTGGAATGATGTGGTGTGGTGTGGTGACTTTGGAATGCTGTGGTGTGGTGTGGTGTCTCTGGAATGATGGGGTGTGGTGTGGTGACTTTGGAATGCTGTGGTGTGGTGTCTCTGGAGTGATGTGGTGTGGTGTGGTGACTGGAATGATGTGGTGTGGTGTGGTGTCTCTGGAATGATGGGGTGTGGTGTGGTGTCTCTGGAATGATGGGGTGTGGTGACTAGAATGATGTGGTGTGGTGTGGTGACTGGAATGATGTGGTGTGGTGTGGTGTCTCTGGAATGATGGGGTGTGGTGTTGTGTCTCTGGAATGATGGGGTGTGGTGTTGGGACTCTGGAATGATGAGGTGTGGTGTGGTGACTGGAATGATGTGGTGTGATGTGGTGTCTCTGGAATGATGGGGTGTGGTGTGGTGTCTCTGGAATGATGGGGTGTGGTGTTGGGACTCTGGAATGATGGGGTGTGGTGTGGGGACTCTGGAATGATGGGGTGTGGTGTGGTGTCTCTGGAATGATGAGGTGTGGTGTGGTGTCTCTGGAATGATGGGGTGTGGTGTGGGGACTCTGGAATGATGTGGTGTGGTGTGGTGACTGGAATGATGTGGTGTGGTGTGGTGACTTTGGAATGCTGTGGTGTGGTGTGGTGTCTCTGGAATGATGGGGTGTGGTGTGGTGTCTCTGGAATGATGGGGTGAGGTGTGGTGACTTTGGAATGATGGGGTGTGGTGTGGTGACTTTGGAATGATGGGGTGTGGTGTGGTGTCTATGGGATGATGGGTTGTGGTGTGGTGTCTCTGGAATGATGGGGTGTGGTGTGGTGTCTCTGGAATGATGTGGTGAGGTGTGGTGACTTTGGAATGATGGGGTGTGGTGTGGTGACTTTGGAATGATGGGGTGTGGTGTGGTGTCTCTGGAATGATGGGGTGTGGTGTGGTGTCTCTGGAATGATGGGGTGTGGTGTGGTGTCTCTGGAATGATGGGGTGTGGTGTGGGGACTCTGGAATGATGTGGTGTGGTGTGGTGACTCTGGAATGATGGGGTGTGGTGTGGGGACTCTGGAATGATGTGGTGTGGTGTGGTGACTGGAATGATGGGGTGTGGTGTGGTGTCTCTGGAATGATGGGGTGTGGTGACTAGAATGATGTGGTGTGGTGTGGTGACTGGAATGATGTGGTGTGGTGTGGTGTCTCTGGAATGATGGGGTGTGGTGTTGTGTCTCTGGAATGATGGGGTGTGGTGTTGGGACTCTGGAATGATGAGGTGTGGTGTGGTGACTGGAATGATGTGGTGTGATGTGGTGTCTCTGGAATGATGGGGTGTGGTGTGGTGTCTCTGGAATGATGGGGTGTGGTGTTGGGACTCTGGAATGATGGGGTGTGGTGTGGTGTCTCTGGAATGATGAGGTGTGGTGTGGTGTCTCTGGAATGATGGGGTGTGGTGTGGGGACTCTGGAATGATGTGGTGTGGTGTGGTGACTGGAATGATGTGGTGTGGTGTGGTGACTTTGGAATGCTGTGGTGTGGTGTGGTGTCTCTGGAATGATGGGGTGTGGTGTGGTGACTTTGGAATGCTGTGGTGTGGTGTCTCTGGAGTGATGTGGTGTGGTGTGGTGACTGGAATGATGTGGTGTGGTGTGGTGTCTCTGGAATGATGGGGTGTGGTGTGGTGTCTCTGGAATGATGGGGTGTGGTGTGGTGTCTCTGGAATGATGTGGTGAGGTGTGGTGACTTTGGAATGATGGGGTGTGGTGTGGTGACTTTGGAATGATGGGGTGTGGTGTGGTGTCTCTGGAATGATGGGGTGTGGTGTGGTGTCTCTGGAATGATGGGGTGTGGTGTGGTGTCTCTGGAATGATGGGGTGTGGTGTGGTGTCTCTGGAATGATGGGGTGTGGTGTGGGGACTCTGGAATGATGTGGTGTGGTGTGGTGACTCTGGAATGATGGGGTGTGGTGTGGGGACTCTGGAATGATGTGGTGTGGTGTGGTGACTGGAATGATGGGGTGTGGTGTGGTGTCTCTGGAATGATGGGGTGTGGTGACTAGAATGATGTGGTGTGGTGTGGTGACTGGAATGATGTGGTGTGGTGTGGTGTCTCTGGAATGATGGGGTGTGGTGTTGTGTCTCTGGAATGATGGGGTGTGGTGTTGGGACTCTGGAATGATGAGGTGTGGTGTGGTGACTGGAATGATGTGGTGTGATGTGGTGTCTCTGGAATGATGGGGTGTGGTGTGGTGTCTCTGGAATGATGGGGTGTGGTGTTGGGACTCTGGAATGATGGGGTGTGGTGTGGGGACTCTGGAATGATGGGGTGTGGTGTGGTGTCTCTGGAATGATGAGGTGTGGTGTGGTGTCTCTGGAATGATGGGGTGTGGTGTGGGGACTCTGGAATGATGTGGTGTGGTGTGGTGACTGGAATGATGTGGTGTGGTGTGGTGACTTTGGAATGCTGTGGTGTGGTGTGGTGTCTCTGGAATGATGGGGTGTGGTGTGGTGACTTTGGAATGCTGTGGTGTGGTGTCTCTGGAGTGATGTGGTGTGGTGTGGTGACTGGAATGATGTGGTGTGGTGTGGTGTCTCTGGAATGATGGGGTGTGGTGTGGTGTCTCTGGAATGATGGGGTGTGGTGACTAGAATGATGTGGTGTGGTGTGGTGACTGGAATGATGTGGTGTGGTGTGGTGTCTCTGGAATGATGGGGTGTGGTGTTGTGTCTCTGGAATGATGGGGTGTGGTGTTGGGACTCTGGAATGATGAGGTGTGGTGTGGTGACTGGAATGATGTGGTGTGATGTGGTGTCTCTGGAATGATGGGGTGTGGTGTGGTGTCTCTGGAATTATGGGGTGTGGTGTTGGGACTCTGGAATGATGGGGTGTGGTGTGGGGACTCTGGAATGATGGGGTGTGGTGTGGTGTCTCTGGAATGATGAGGTGTGGTGTGGTGTCTCTGGAATGATGGGGTGTGGTGTGGGGACTCTGGAATGATGTGGTGTGGTGTGGTGACTGGAATGATGTGGTGTGGTGTGGTGACTTTGGAATGCTGTGGTGTGGTGTGGTGTCTCTGGAATGATGGGGTGTGGTGTGGTGACTTTGGAATGCTGTGGTGTGGTGTCTCTGGAGTGATGTGGTGTGGTGTGGTGACTGGAATGATGTGGTGTGGTGTGGTGTCTCTGGAATGATGGGGTGTGGTGTGGTGTCTCTGGAATGATGGGGTGTGGTGTGGTGTCTCTGGAATGATGTGGTGAGGTGTGGTGACTTTGGAATGATGGGGTGTGGTGTGGTGACTTTGGAATGATGGGGTGTGGTGTGGTGTCTCTGGAATGATGGGGTGTGGTGTGGTGTCTCTGGAATGATGGGGTGTGGTGTGGTGTCTCTGGAATGATGGGGTGTGGTGTGGTGTCTCTGGAATGATGGGGTGTGGTGTGGGGACTCTGGAATGATGTGGTGTGGTGTGGTGACTCTGGAATGATGGGGTGTGGTGTGGGGACTCTGGAATGATGTGGTGTGGTGTGGTGACTGGAATGATGGGGTGTGGTGTGGTGTCTCTGGAATGATGGGGTGTGGTGACTAGAATGATGTGGTGTGGTGTGGTGACTGGAATGATGTGGTGTGGTGTGGTGTCTCTGGAATGATGGGGTGTGGTGTTGTGTCTCTGGAATGATGGGGTGTGGTGTTGGGACTCTGGAATGATGAGGTGTGGTGTGGTGACTGGAATGATGTGGTGTGATGTGGTGTCTCTGGAATGATGGGGTGTGGTGTGGTGTCTCTGGAATGATGGGGTGTGGTGTTGGGACTCTGGAATGATGGGGTGTGGTGTGGGGACTCTGGAATGATGGGGTGTGGTGTGGTGTCTCTGGAATGATGAGGTGTGGTGTGGTGTCTCTGGAATGATGGGGTGTGGTGTGGGGACTCTGGAATGATGTGGTGTGGTGTGGTGACTGGAATGATGTGGTGTGGTGTGGTGACTTTGGAATGCTGTGGTGTGGTGTGGTGTCTCTGGAATGATGGGGTGTGGTGTGGTGACTTTGGAATGCTGTGGTGTGGTGTCTCTGGAGTGATGTGGTGTGGTGTGGTGACTGGAATGATGTGGTGTGGTGTGGTGTCTCTGGAATGATGGGGTGTGGTGTGGTGTCTCTGGAATGATGGGGTGTGGTGACTAGAATGATGTGGTGTGGTGTGGTGACTGGAATGATGTGGTGTGGTGTGGTGTCTCTGGAATGATGGGGTGTGGTGTTGTGTCTCTGGAATGATGGGGTGTGGTGTTGGGACTCTGGAATGATGAGGTGTGGTGTGGTGACTGGAATGATGTGGTGTGATGTGGTGTCTCTGGAATGATGGGGTGTGGTGTGGTGTCTCTGGAATGATGGGGTGTGGTGTTGGGACTCTGGAATGATGGGGTGTGGTGTGGGGACTCTGGAATGATGGGGTGTGGTGTGGTGTCTCTGGAATGATGAGGTGTGGTGTGGTGTCTCTGGAATGATGGGGTGTGGTGTGGGGACTCTGGAATGATGTGGTGTGGTGTGGTGACTGGAATGATGTGGTGTGGTGTGGTGACTTTGGAATGCTGTGGTGTGGTGTGGTGTCTCTGGAATGATGGGGTGTGGTGTGGTGTCTCTGGAATGATGGGGTGAGGTGTGGTGACTTTGGAATGATGGGGTGTGGTGTGGTGACTTTGGAATGATGGGGTGTGGTGTGGTGTCTATGGGATGATGGGTTGTGGTGTGGTGTCTCTGGAATGATGGGGTGTGGTGTGGTGTCTCTGGAATGATGTGGTGAGGTGTGGTGACTTTGGAATGATGGGGTGTGGTGTGGTGACTTTGGAATGATGGGGTGTGGTGTGGTGTCTCTGGAATGATGGGGTGTGGTGTGGTGTCTCTGGAATGATGGGGTGTGGTGTGGTGTCTCTGGAATGATGGGGTGTGGTGTGGTGTCTCTGGAATGATGGGGTGTGGTGTGGGAACTCTGGAATGATGTGGTGTGGTGTGGTGACTCTGGAATGATGGGGTGTGGTGTGGTGTCTCTGGAATGATGGGGTGTGGTGTGGTGTCTCTGGAATGATGGGGTGTGGTGTGGGGACTCTGGAATGATGTGGTGTGGTGTGGTGACTCTGGAATGATGGGGTGTGGTGTGGGGACTCTGGAATGATGGGGTGTGGTGTTGTGTCTCTGGGATGATGGGTTGTGGTGTGGTGTCTCTGGAATGATGGGGTGTGGTGTGGTGTCTCTGGAATGATGGGGTGTGGTGACTAGAATGATGTGGTGTGGTGTGGTGACTGGAATGATGTGGTGTGGTGTGGTGTCTCTGGAATGATGGGGTGTGGTGTTGTGTCTCTGGAATGATGGGGTGTGGTGTTGGGACTCTGGAATGATGAGGTGTGGTGTGGTGACTGGAATGATGTGGTGTGATGTGGTGTCTCTGGAATGATGGGGTGTGGTGTGGTGTCTCTGGAATGATGGGGTGTGGTGTGGGGACTCTGGAATGATGGGGTGTGGTGTGGTGTCTCTGGAATGATGAGGTGTGGTGTGGTGTCTCTGGAATGATGGGGTGTGGTGTGGGGACTCTGGAATGATGTGGTGTGGTGTGGTGACTGGAATGATGTGGTGTGGTGTGGTGACTTTGGAATGCTGTGGTGTGGTGTGGTGTCTCTGGAATGATGGGGTGTGGTGTGGTGTCTCTGGAATGATGGGGTGAGGTGTGGTGACTTTGGAATGATGGGGTGTGGTGTGGTGTCTATGGGATGATGGGTTGTGGTGTGGTGTCTCTGGAATAATGGGGTGTGGTGTGGTGTCTCTGGAATGATGTGGTGAGGTGTGGTGACTTTGGAATGATGGGGTGTGGTGTGGTGACTTTGGAATGATGGGGTGTGGTGTGGTGTCTCTGGAATGATGGGGTGTGGTGTGGTGTCTCTGGAATGATGGGGTGTGGTGTGGTGTCTCTGGAATGATGGGGTGTGGTGTGGTGTCTCTGGAATGATGGGGTGTGGTGTGGGAACTCTGGAATGATGTGGTGTGGTGTGGTGACTCTGGAATGATGGGGTGTGGTGTGGTGTCTCTGGAATGATGGGGTGTAGTGTGGTGTCTCTGGAATGATGGGGTGTGGTGTGGGGACTCTGGAATGATGTGGTGTGGTGTGGTGACTTTGGAATGATGGGGTGTGGTGTGGTGACTTTGGAATGATGGGGTGTGGTGTGGTGTCTCTGGAATGATGGGGTGTGGTGTGGTGTCTCTGGAATGATGGGGTGTGGTGTGGTGTCTCTGGAATGATGGGGTGTGGTGTGGTGTCTCTGGAATGATGGGGTGTGGTGTGGGAACTCTGGAATGATGTGGTGTGGTGTGGTGACTCTGGAATGATGGGGTGTGGTGTGGTGTCTCTGGAATGATGGGGTGTGGTGTGGTGTCTCTGGAATGATGGGGTGTGGTGTGGGGACTCTGGAATGATGTGGTGTGGTGTGGTGACTCTGGAATGATGGGGTGTGGTGTGGGGACTCTGGAATGATGGGGTGTGGTGTGGTGTCTCTGGGATGATGGGTTGTGGTGTGGTGTCTCTGGAATGATGGGGTGTGGTGTGGTGTCTCTGGAATGATGGGGTGTGGTGACTAGAATGATGTGGTGTGGTGTGGTGACTGGAATGATGTGGTGTGGTGTGGTGTCTCTGGAATGATGGGGTGTGGTGTTGTGTCTCTGGAATGATGGGGTGTGGTGTTGGGACTCTGGAATGATGAGGTGTGGTGTGGTGACTGGAATGATGTGGTGTGATGTGGTGTCTCTGGAATGATGGGGTGTGGTGTGGTGTCTCTGGAATGATGGGGTGTGGTGTGGGGACTCTGGAATGATGGGGTGTGGTGTGGTGTCTCTGGAATGATGAGGTGTGGTGTGGTGTCTCTGGAATGATGGGGTGTGGTGTGGGGACTCTGGAATGATGTGGTGTGGTGTGGTGACTGGAATGATGTGGTGTGGTGTGGTGACTTTGGAATGCTGTGGTGTGGTGTGGTGTCTCTGGAATGATGGGGTGTGATGTGGTGTCTCTGGAATGATGGGGTGAGGTGTGGTGACTTTGGAATGATGGGGTGTGGTGTGGTGACTTTGGAATGATGGGGTGTGGTGTGGTGTCTATGGGATGATGGGTTGTGGTGTGGTGTCTCTGGAATGATGGGGTGTGGTGTGGTGTCTCTGGAATGATGGGGTGTGGTGTGGTGTCTCTGGAATGATGGGGTGTGGTGTGGTGTCTCTGGAATGATGGGGTGTGGTGTGGTGTCTCTGGAATGATGGGGTGTGGTGTGGTGTCTCTGGAATGATGTGGTGTGGTGTGGTGACTCTGGAATGATGGGGTGTGGTGTGGTGTCTCTGGAATGATGGGGTGTGGTGTGGTGTCTCTGGAATGATGGGGTGTGGTGTGGGGACTCTGGAATGATGTGGTGTGGTGTGGTGTCTCTGGAATGATGGGGTGTGGTGAATCATCACCTCTTAATGCTTCTCTGTCTCACTGCAGTGGCAGACGCGAGGTGGCAGTGAAGATTGTGCGCAACAACAGGAATGACTTCAAGGATGCCATGATGGAGGTGGACATCATCCACGACCTCCAACGTGCCTCTTCTTCCTGCCACAAGTGAGTTCACTCTACATTCACTCTTTCACTCCACATTCACTCCTTCACTCCACATCCAGTCTTTCACTCCACATTCACTCCTCCAAATTCACTCCTCTACTCCACTCTACATCCACTCCTCCACTCCACATTCACTCTTCTAAATTCACTCCTCCACTCCACATTCACTCTTCTAAATTCACTCCTCCACTCCACATTCACTGATCATCAGACTGATCTGCCACATCCGAGACTCTTTCCAGCACCATGGACATGCGTGCATCGTCTTCGACCGCCTCGGCCTCAGCCTCTATGACTTCATGGTTTGTGTCACCACCTTCCACGTTGCTCACTTCCACTTCCCTCCCTCACCACCTTCACCCCTCACCACCTCCCACACCACTTCCTCTTCTCCCACCACCTTCCACTTCCCTGTCCACCTCAACCTCCCTCACCACCTTCCACCCTCACCACCTCCACTTCTCTCACTACCTTCATTTCCACCTCCTTCACCACCTCACACAGAAGAAGAACTACTACCAGCCCTTCTTCATGTGCGACATCAGCAAGGTCGCCTACAAGTTGTGCAAGGCTGTCGACTGTGAGTCCTCCTGCCATGCCACCACTGCCACCACTGCACCACTGCCACTGTGCTATCACTACTGCCACCACCACTGCCACCAACGCACCAATACTGCACCACCATCAAACTGCACTACTCTATGCAACCTGATCGCCACACTCCACTGCTTGCCTCCATCTCTTCTCTGCAAACATCATTCTTAGTATTAAATGCATGGGAAGGTGTGTTTGGTAATGCAAGTTACAGCATCGCTGCTCCACCGCCACACAGTCTGCCACTCGAAGGGCCTGGCACACACGGACTTGAAGCCAGAGAACGTCCTCTTCGTCGACTCGCACTACGAGGAACTGCGTGCCGAGCACTACAGGGTGAGTCATGGTGACTTTGGATTGATGTGGTGTGGTGTGGTGTCTCTGGAATGCTGTGGTGTGGTGTCTCTGGAATGATGGGGTGTGGTGTGGTGACTTTGGAATGCTGTGGTGTGGTGTCTCTGGAGTGATGTGGTGTGGTGTGGTGTCTCTGGAATGATGGGGTGTGGTGTTGGGACTCTGGAATGATGGGGTGTGGTGTGGTGACTGGAATGATGTGGTATGGTGTGGTGACTGGAATGATGTGGTGTGGTGTGGTGACTGGAATGATGTGGTGTGGTGTGGTGACTTTGGAATGCTGTGGTGTGGTGTGGTGTCTCTGGAATGATGGGGTGTGGTGTGGTGTCTCTGGAATGATGGGGTGTGGTGTTGTGTCTCTGGAATGATGGGGTGTGGTGTTGGGACTCTGGAATGATGAGGTGTGGTGTGGTGACTGGAATGATGTGGTGTGATGTGGTGTCTCTGGAATGATGGGGTGTGGTGTGGTGTCTCTGGAATGATGGGGTGTGGTGTGGGGACTCTGGAATGATGTGGTGTGGTGTGGTGACTGGAATGATGTGGTGTGGTGTGGTGACTTTGGAATGCTGTGGTGTGGTGTGGTGTCTCTGGAATGATGGGGTGTGGTGTGGTGTCTCTGGAATGATGGGGTGAGGTGTGGTGACTTTGGAATGATGGGGTGTGGTGTGGTGACTTTGGAATGATGGGGTGTGGTGTGGTGTCTCTGGAATGATGGGGTGTGGTGTGGTGTCTCTGGAATGATGGGGTGTGGTGTGGTGTCTCTGGAATGATGGGGTGTGGTGTGGTGTCTCTGGAATGATGGGGTGTGGTGTGGTGTCTCTGGAATGATGTGGTGAGGTGTGGTGACTTTGGAATGATGGGGTGTGGTGTGGTGACTTTGGAATGATGGGGTGTGGTGTGGTGTCTCTGGAATGATGGGGTGTGGTGTGGTGTCTCTGGAATGATGGGGTGTGGTGTGGTGTCTCTGGAATGATGGGGTGTGGTGTGGTGTCTCTGGAATGATGGGGTGTGGTGTGGGGACTCTGGAATGATGTGGTGTGGTGTGGTGACTCTGGAATGATGGGGTGTGGTGTGGGGACTCTGGAATGATGTGGTGTGGTGTGGTGACTGGAATGATGGGGTGTGGTGTGGTGTCTCTGGAATGATGGGGTGTGGTGACTAGAATGATGTGGTGTGGTGTGGTGACTGGAATGATGTGGTGTGGTGTGGTGTCTCTGGAATGATGGGGTGTGGTGTTGTGTCTCTGGAATGATGGGGTGTGGTGTTGGGACTCTGGAATGATGAGGTGTGGTGTGGTGACTGGAATGATGTGGTGTGATGTGGTGTCTCTGGAATGATGGGGTGTGGTGTGGTGTCTCTGGAATGATGGGGTGTGGTGTTGGGACTCTGGAATGATGGGGTGTGGTGTGGGGACTCTGGAATGATGGGGTGTGGTGTGGTGTCTCTGGAATGATGAGGTGTGGTGTGGTGTCTCTGGAATGATGGGGTGTGGTTTGGGGACTCTGGAATGATGTGGTGTGGTGTGGTGACTGGATTGATGTGGTGTGGTGTGGTGACTTTGGAATGCTGTGGTGTGGTGTGGTGTCTCTGGAATGATGGGGTGTGGTGTGGTGACTTTGGAATGCTGTGGTGTGGTGTCTCTGGAGTGATGTGGTGTGGTGTGGTGACTGGAATGATGTGGTGTGGTGTGGTGTCTCTGGAATGATGGGGTGTGGTGTGGTGTCTCTGGAATGATGGGGTGTGGTGTGGTGTCTCTGGAATGATGTGGTGAGGTGTGGTGACTTTGGAATGATGGGGTGTGGTGTGGTGACTTTGGAATGATGGGGTGTGGTGTGGTGTCTCTGGAATGATGGGGTGTGGTGTGGTGTCTCTGGAATGATGGGGTGTGGTGTGGTGTCTCTGGAATGATGGGGTGTGGTGTGGTGTCTCTGGAATGATGGGGTGTGGTGTGGGGACTCTGGAATGATGTGGTGTGGTGTGGTGACTCTGGAATGATGGGGTGTGGTGTGGGGACTCTGGAATGATGTGGTGTGGTGTGGTGACTGGAATGATGGGGTGTGGTGTGGTGTCTCTGGAATGATGGGGTGTGGTGACTAGAATGATGTGGTGTGGTGTGGTGACTGGAATGATGTGGTGTGGTGTGGTGTCTCTGGAATGATGGGGTGTGGTGTTGTGTCTCTGGAATGATGGGGTGTGGTGTTGGGACTCTGGAATGATGAGGTGTGGTGTGGTGACTGGAATGATGTGGTGTGATGTGGTGTCTCTGGAATGATGGGGTGTGGTGTGGTGTCTCTGGAATGATGGGGTGTGGTGTTGGGACTCTGGAATGATGGGGTGTGGTGTGGGGACTCTGGAATGATGGGGTGTGGTGTGGTGTCTCTGGAATGATGAGGTGTGGTGTGGTGTCTCTGGAATGATGGGGTGTGGTGTGGGGACTCTGGAATGATGTGGTGTGGTGTGGTGACTGGAATGATGTGGTGTGGTGTGGTGACTTTGGAATGCTGTGGTGTGGTGTGGTGTCTCTGGAATGATGGGGTGTGGTGTGGTGACTTTGGAATGCTGTGGTGTGGTGTCTCTGGAGTGATGTGGTGTGGTGTGGTGACTGGAATGATGTGGTGTGGTGTGGTGTCTCTGGAATGATGGGGTGTGGTGTGGTGTCTCTGGAATGATGGGGTGTGGTGACTAGAATGATGTGGTGTGGTGTGGTGACTGGAATGATGTGGTGTGGTGTGGTGTCTCTGGAATGATGGGGTGTGGTGTTGTGTCTCTGGAATGATGGGGTGTGGTGTTGGGACTCTGGAATGATGAGGTGTGGTGTGGTGACTGGAATGATGTGGTGTGATGTGGTGTCTCTGGAATGATGGGGTGTGGTGTGGTGTCTCTGGAATGATGGGGTGTGGTGTTGGGACTCTGGAATGATGGGGTGTGGTGTGGGGACTCTGGAATGATGGGGTGTGGTGTGGTGTCTCTGGAATGATGAGGTGTGGTGTGGTGTCTCTGGAATGATGGGGTGTGGTGTGGGGACTCTGGAATGATGTGGTGTGGTGTGGTGACTGGAATGATGTGGTGTGGTGTGGTGACTTTGGAATGCTGTGGTGTGGTGTGGTGTCTCTGGAATGATGGGGTGTGGTGTGGTGTCTCTGGAATGATGGGGTGAGGTGTGGTGACTTTGGAATGATGGGGTGTGGTGTGGTGACTTTGGAATGATGGGGTGTGGTGTGGTGTCTATGGGATGATGGGTTGTGGTGTGGTGTCTCTGGAATGATGGGGTGTGGTGTGGTGTCTCTGGAATGATGTGGTGAGGTGTGGTGACTTTGGAATGATGGGGTGTGGTGTGGTGACTTTGGAATGATGGGGTGTGGTGTGGTGTCTCTGGAATGATGGGGTGTGGTGTGGTGTCTCTGGAATGATGGGGTGTGGTGTGGTGTCTCTGGAATGATGGGGTGTGGTGTGGTGTCTCTGGAATGATGGGGTGTGGTGTGGGAACTCTGGAATGATGTGGTGTGGTGTGGTGACTCTGGAATGATGGGGTGTGGTGTGGTGTCTCTGGAATGATGGGGTGTGGTGTGGTGTCTCTGGAATGATGGGGTGTGGTGTGGGGACTCTGGAATGATGTGGTGTGGTGTGGTGACTCTGGAATGATGGGGTGTGGTGTGGGGACTCTGGAATGATGGGGTGTGGTGTTGTGTCTCTGGGATGATGGGTTGTGGTGTGGTGTCTCTGGAATGATGGGGTGTGGTGTGGTGTCTCTGGAATGATGGGGTGTGGTGACTAGAATGATGTGGTGTGGTGTGGTGACTGGAATGATGTGGTGTGGTGTGGTGTCTCTGGAATGATGGGGTGTGGTGTTGTGTCTCTGGAATGATGGGGTGTGGTGTTGGGACTCTGGAATGATGAGGTGTGGTGTGGTGACTGGAATGATGTGGTGTGATGTGGTGTCTCTGGAATGATGGGGTGTGGTGTGGTGTCTCTGGAATGATGGGGTGTGGTGTGGGGACTCTGGAATGATGGGGTGTGGTGTGGTGTCTCTGGAATGATGAGGTGTGGTGTGGTGTCTCTGGAATGATGGGGTGTGGTGTGGGGACTCTGGAATGATGTGGTGTGGTGTGGTGACTGGAATGATGTGGTGTGGTGTGGTGACTTTGGAATGCTGTGGTGTGGTGTGGTGTCTCTGGAATGATGGGGTGTGGTGTGGTGTCTCTGGAATGATGGGGTGAGGTGTGGTGACTTTGGAATGATGGGGTGTGGTGTGGTGTCTATGGGATGATGGGTTGTGGTGTGGTGTCTCTGGAATGATGGGGTGTGGTGTGGTGTCTCTGGAATGATGTGGTGAGGTGTGGTGACTTTGGAATGATGGGGTGTGGTGTGGTGACTTTGGAATGATGGGGTGTGGTGTGGTGTCTATGGGATGATGGGTTGTGGTGTGGTGTCTCTGGAATGATGGGGTGTGGTGTGGTGTCTCTGGAATGATGTGGTGAGGTGTGGTGACTTTGGAATGATGGGGTGTGGTGTGGTGACTTTGGAATGATGGGGTGTGGTGTGGTGTCTCTGGAATGATGGGGTGTGGTGTGGTGTCTCTGGAATGATGGGGTGTGGTGTGGTGTCTCTGGAATGATGGGGTGTGGTGTGGTGTCTCTGGAATGATGGGGTGTGGTGTGGGAACTCTGGAATGATGTGGTGTGGTGTGGTGACTCTGGAATGATGGGGTGTGGTGTGGTGTCTCTGGAATGATGGGGTGTGGTGTGGTGTCTCTGGAATGATGGGGTGTGGTGTGGGGACTCTGGAATGATGTGGTGTGGTGTGGTGACTCTGGAATGATGGGGTGTGGTGTGGGGACTCTGGAATGATGGGGTGTGGTGTTGTGTCTCTGGGATGATGGGTTGTGGTGTGGTGTCTCTGGAATGATGGGGTGTGGTGTGGTGTCTCTGGAATGATGGGGTGTGGTGACTAGAATGATGTGGTGTGGTGTGGTGACTGGAATGATGTGGTGTGGTGTGGTGTCTCTGGAATGATGGGGTGTGGTGTTGTGTCTCTGGAATGATGGGGTGTGGTGTTGGGACTCTGGAATGATGAGGTGTGGTGTGGTGACTGGAATGATGTGGTGTGATGTGGTGTCTCTGGAATGATGGGGTGTGGTGTGGTGTCTCTGGAATGATGGGATGTGGTGTGGGGACTCTGGAATGATGGGGTGTGGTGTGGTGTCTCTGGAATGATGAGGTGTGGTGTGGTGTCTCTGGAATGATGGGGTGTGGTGTGGGGACTCTGGAATGATGTGGTGTGGTGTGGTGACTGGAATGATGTGGTGTGGTGTGGTGACTTTGGAATGCTGTGGTGTGGTGTGGTGTCTCTGGAATGATGGGGTGTGGTGTGGTGTCTCTGGAATGATGGGGTGAGGTGTGGTGACTTTGGAATGATGGGGTGTGGTGTGGTGTCTATGGGATGATGGGTTGTGGTGTGGTGTCTCTGGAATGATGGGGTGTGGTGTGGTGTCTCTGGAATGATGTGGTGAGGTGTGGTGACTTTGGAATGATGGGGTGTGGTGTGGTGACTTTGGAATGATGGGGTGTGGTGTGGTGTCTCTGGAATGATGGGGTGTGGTGTGGTGTCTCTGGAATGATGGGGTGTGGTGTGGTGTCTCTGGAATGATGGGGTGTGGTGTGGTGTCTCTGGAATGATGGGGTGTGGTGTGGGAACTCTGGAATGATGTGGTGTGGTGTGGTGACTCTGGAATGATGGGGTGTGGTGTGGTGTCTCTGGAATGATGGGGTGTAGTGTGGTGTCTCTGGAATGATGGGGTGTGGTGTGGGGACTCTGGAATGATGTGGTGTGGTGTGGTGACTTTGGAATGATGGGGTGTGGTGTGGTGACTTTGGAATGATGGGGTGTGGTGTGGTGTCTCTGGAATGATGGGGTGTGGTGTGGTGTCTCTGGAATGATGGGGTGTGGTGTGGTGTCTCTGGAATGATGGGGTGTGGTGTGGGGACTCTGGAATGATGTGGTGTGGTGTGGTGACTCTGGAATGATGGGGTGTGGTGTGGGGACTCTGGAATGATGGGGTGTGGTGTGGTGTCTCTGGGATGATGGGTTGTGGTGTGGTGTCTCTGGAATGATGGGGTGTGGTGTGGTGTCTCTGGAATGATGGGGTGTGGTGACTAGAATGATGTGGTGTGGTGTGGTGACTGGAATGATGTGGTGTGGTGTGGTGTCTCTGGAATGATGGGGTGTGGTGTTGTGTCTCTGGAATGATGGGGTGTGGTGTTGGGACTCTGGAATGATGAGGTGTGGTGTGGTGACTGGAATGATGTGGTGTGATGTGGTGTCTCTGGAATGATGGGGTGTGGTGTGGTGTCTCTGGAATGATGGGGTGTGGTGTGGGGACTCTGGAATGATGGGGTGTGGTGTGGTGTCTCTGGAATGATGAGGTGTGGTGTGGTGTCTCTGGAATGATGGGGTGTGGTGTGGGGACTCTGGAATGATGTGGTGTGGTGTGGTGACTGGAATGATGTGGTGTGGTGTGGTGACTTTGGAATGCTGTGGTGTGGTGTGGTGTCTCTGGAATGATGGGGTGTGGTGTGGTGTCTCTGGAATGATGGGGTGAGGTGTGGTGACTTTGGAATGATGGGGTGTGGTGTGGTGACTTTGGAATGATGGGGTGTGGTGTGGTGTCTATGGGATGATGGGTTGTGGTGTGGTGTCTCTGGAATGATGGGGTGTGGTGTGGTGTCTCTGGAATGATGTGGTGAGGTGTGGTGACTTTGGAATGATGGGGTGTGGTGTGGTGACTTTGGAATGATAGGGTGTGGTGTGGTGTCTCTGGAATGATGGGGTGTGGTGTGGTGTCTCTGGAATGATGGGGTGTGGTGTGGGAACTCTGGAATGATGTGGTGTGGTGTGGTGACTCTGGAATGATGGGGTGTGGTGTGGTGTCTCTGGAATGATGGGGTGTAGTGTGGTGTCTCTGGAATGATGGGGTGTGGTGTGGGGACTCTGGAATGATGTGGTGTGGTGTGGTGACTTTGGAATGATGGGGTGTGGTGTGGTGACTTTGGAATGATGGGGTGTGGTGTGGTGTCTCTGGAATGATGGGGTGTGGTGTGGTGTCTCTGGAATGATGGGGTGTGGTGTGGTGTCTCTGGAATGATGGGGTGTGGTGTGGTGTCTCTGGAATGATGGGGTGTGGTGTGGGAACTCTGGAATGATGTGGTGTGGTGTGGTGACTCTGGAATGATGGGGTGTGGTGTGGTGTCTCTGGAATGATGGGGTGTGGTGTGGTGTCTCTGGAATGATGGGGTGTGGTGTGGGGACTCTGGAATGATGTGGTGTGGTGTGGTGACTCTGGAATGATGGGGTGTGGTGTGGGGACTCTGGAATGATGGGGTGTGGTGTGGTGTCTCTGGGATGATGGGTTGTGGTGTGGTGTCTCTGGAATGATGGGGTGTGGTGTGGTGTCTCTGGAATGATGGGGTGTGGTGACTAGAATGATGTGGTGTGGTGTGGTGACTGGAATGATGTGGTGTGGTGTGGTGTCTCTGGAATGATGGGGTGTGGTGTTGTGTCTCTGGAATGATGGGGTGATGGGGTGTGGTGTTGGGACTCTGGAATGATGAGGTGTGGTGTGGTGACTGGAATGATGTGGTGTGATGTGGTGTCTCTGGAATGATGGGGTGTGGTGTGGTGTCTCTGGAATGATGGGGTGTGGTGTGGGGACTCTGGAATGATGGGGTGTGGTGTGGTGTCTCTGGAATGATGAGGTGTGGTGTGGTGTCTCTGGAATGATGGGGTGTGGTGTGGGGACTCTGGAATGATGTGGTGTGGTGTGGTGACTGGAATGATGTGGTGTGGTGTGGTGACTTTGGAATGCTGTGGTGTGGTGTGGTGTCTCTGGAATGATGGGGTGTGGTGTGGTGTCTCTGGAATGATGGGGTGAGGTGTGGTGACTTTGGAATGATGGGGTGTGGTGTGGTGACTTTGGAATGATGGGGTGTGGTGTGGTGTCTATGGGATGATGGGTTGTGGTGTGGTGTCTCTGGAATGATGGGGTGTGGTGTGGTGTCTCTGGAATGATGTGGTGAGGTGTGGTGACTTTGGAATGATGGGGTGTGGTGTGGTGACTTTGGAATGATAGGGTGTGGTGTGGTGTCTCTGGAATGATGGGGTGTGGTGTGGTGTCTCTGGAATGATGGGGTGTGGTGTGGTGTCTCTGGAATGATGGGGTGTGGTGTGGTGTCTCTGGAATGATGGGGTGTGGTGTGGGAACTCTGGAATGATGTGGTGTGGTGTGGTGACTCTGGAATGATGGGGTGTGGTGTGGTGTCTCTGGAATGATGGGGTGTGGTGTGGTGTCTCTGGAATGATGGGGTGTGGTGTGGGGACTCTGGGATGATGGGTTGTGGTGTGGTGTCTCTGGAATGATGGGGTGTGGTGTGGTGTCTCTGGAATGATGTGGTGTGGTGTGGTGACTCTGGAATGATGGGGTGTGGTGTGGGGACTCTGGAATGATGGAATGTGGTGTGGGGACTCTGGAATGATGGGGTGTGGTGTGGTGACTCTGGAATGATGGGGTGTGGTGTGGTGACTCTGGAATGATGGGGTGTGGTGTGGGGACTCTGGAATGATGGGGTGTGGTGTGGGGACTCTGGAATGATGGGGTGTGGTGTGGTGTCTCTGGAATGATGTGGTGTGGTGTAGTGGCAAGGCAGAGAGATGCATGGTGCTGGCTCAGGGTTTGCTGTGGGAGATGCTCTTTTGGCATGTTTCTTGTGCACCACCATCATCATCATGAGCATCACCATCATCATCATCATGAGCACCACCATCATCATCATCATGAGCACCACCACCATCATCATCATGAGCACCATCATCATCATCATCATGAGCACCACCACCATCATCATCATGAGCACCACCACCATCATCATCATCATGAGCACCACCATCATCATCATCATGAGCACCACCACCATCATCATCATCATGAGCACCACCACCATCATCATCATCATGAGCACCACCACCATCATCATCATGTTCACCACCACCATCATCATCATGAGCACCACCATCATCATCATGAACACCACCCGCACAACAGAAGGGCGTCTTCAGGTGAGTCGTCTCCACCAGGCAGTATCGTGCCCCTGAAGTCATTCTTGGTGAGCAGTGTGCTTGTGTGGTGGAAGCAGTGGTGCTTGTGTGGTGGAAGCAGTGGTGCTTGTGTGGTCGAATCAGTGGTGCTTGTGTGGTGGAAGCAGTGGTGCTTGTGTGGTGGAAGCAGTGTGCTTGTGTGGTGGAAGCAGTGGTGCTTGTGTGGTGGAAGCAGTGGTGCTTGTGTGGTGGAAGCAGTGTTGCTTGTGTGGTGGAAGCAGTGGTGCTTGTGTGGTGGAAGCAGTGGTGCTTGTTTGGTGGAAGCAGTGGTGCTTGTGTGGTGGAAGCAGTGGTGCTTGTGTGGTGGAAGCAGTGGTGCTTGTGTGGTGGAAGCAGTGTTGCCTGTGTGGTGGAAGCAGTGGTGCTTGTGTGGTGGAAGCAGTGGTGCTTGTGTGGTGGAAGCAGTGGTGCTTGTGTGGTGGAAGCAGTGTGCTTGTGTGGTGGAAGCAGTGGTGCTTGTTTGGTGGAAGCAGTGGTGCTTGTGTGGTGGAAGCAGTGTGCTTGTGTGGTGGAAGCAGTGTGCTTGTGTGGTGGAAGCAGTGGTGCTTGTGTGGTGGAAGCAGTGGTGCTTGTGTGGTGGAAGCAGTGGTGCTTGTGTGGTGGAAGCAGTGTGCTTGTGTGGTGGAAGCAGTGGTGCTTGTGTGGTGGAAGCAGTGGTGCTTGTGTGGTGGAAGCAGTGTGCTTGTGTGGTGGAAGCAGTGGTGCTTGTATGTTCGTGTGGGGTGTTCATATGTGCTTGTATAGTTATGCATGGTCCAATTCAGCATGCGGACGAAGGCATGATAGAGGGTTAATTGTTTGATAAAGTGCAAAAACAGTGAATGTAGAGTGAATAGTCAGAAATGATACACACAGGCCTCAAGTGGTCGTTTGCGTGTGACATGTGGAGTGTTGCGTGCGTTCTCTTCGAGATGTACCATGGAGAGATGCTCTTCCAGGTGGCTGGGTGGGTTGGTTGCGGGAGATTAATGCAGGAGGATTAATGGCTTGGCATCGTTGTTGCATTGACCATCACACACCAACCACCGCCACCACACCAACCACCGCCACCACACACTACCACCACCACACCACTACCACCACCACCACACCAACCACCACCACACCAACCACCACCACACACTACCACCACCACCACCAACCACCACCACACACTACCACCACCACCACACCAACCACCGCCACTACCTACCTACCTACCTAGGTAGGTAGGTAGATAAGTAGGTAGGTAGGTAGGTAGGTAGGTAGGTAGGTAGGTAGGTAGGTAGGTAGGTAGGTAGGTAGGTAGGTAGGTAGGTAGGTAGGTAGGTAGGTAGGTAGGTAGGTAGGTAGGTAGGTAGGTAGGTAGGTAGGTAGGTAGGTAGGTAGGTAGGTAGGTAGGTAGGTAGGTAGGTAGGTAGGTAGGTAGGTAGGTAGGTAGGTAGGTAGGTAGGTAGGTAGGTAGGTAGGTAGGTAGGTAGGTAGGTAGGTAGGTAGGTAGGTAGGTAGGTAGGTAGGTAGGTAGGTAGGTAGGTAGGTAGGTAGGTAGGTAGGTAGGTAGGTAGGTAGGTAGGTAGGTAGGTAGGTAGGTAGGTAGGTAGGTAGGTAGGTAGGTAGGTAGGTAGGTAGGTAGGTAGGTAGGTAGGAATGATGGGGTGTGGTGTGGTGTCTCTGGAATGATGTGGTGTGGTGTGGTGTCTCTGGAATGATGGGGTGTGGTGTGGTGTCTCTGGAATGATGGGGTGAGGTGTGGTGTCTCTGGAATGATGGGGTGAGGTGAGGTGATTTTGGAATGATGGGGTGTGGTGTGGTGACTTTGGAATGATGGGGTGTGGTGTGGTAGGTAGGTAGGTAGGTAGGTAGGTAGGTAGGTAGGTAGGTAGGTAGGTAGGCAGGTAGGTAGGTAGGTAGGTAGGTAGGTAGGTAGGTAGGTAGGTAGGTAGGTAGGTAGGTAGGTAGGTAGGTAGGTAGGTAGGTAGGTAGGTAGGTAGGTAGGTAGGTAGGTAGGTAGGTAGGTAGGTAGGTAGGTAGGTAGGTAGGTAGGTAGGTAGGTAGGTAGGTAGGTAGGTAGGTAGGTAGGTAGGTAGGTAGGTAGGTAGGAATGATGGGGTGTGGTGTGGTGTCTCTGGGATGATGTGGTGTGGTGTGGTGTCTCTGGAATGATGGGGTGTGGTGTGGTGTCTCTGGAATGATGAGGTGTGGTGTGGTGTCTCTGGAATGATGGGGTGTGGTGTGGTGTCTCTGGAATGATGGGGTGTGGTGTGGGGACTCTGGAATGATGTGGTGTGGTGTGGTGACTCTGGAATGATGGGGTGTGGTGTGGGGACTCTGGAATGATGGGGTGTGGTGTGGTGTCTCTGGGATGATGGGTTGTGGTGTGGTGTCTCTGGAATGATGGGGTGTGGTGTGGTGTCTCTGGAATGATGGGGTGTGGTGACTAGAATGATGTGGTGTGGTGTGGTGACTGGAATGATGTGGTGTGGTGTGGTGTCTCTGGAATGATGGGGTGTGGTGTTGTGTCTCTGGAATGATGGGGTGTGGTGTTGGGACTCTGGAATGATGAGGTGTGGTGTGGTGACTGGAATGATGTGGTGTGATGTGGTGTCTCTGGAATGATGGGGTGTGGTGTGGTGTCTCTGGAATGATGGGGTGTGGTGTGGGGACTCTGGAATGATGGGGTGTGGTGTGGTGTCTCTGGAATGATGAGGTGTGGTGTGGTGTCTCTGGAATGATGGGGTGTGGTGTGGGGACTCTGGAATGATGTGGTGTGGTGTGGTGACTGGAATGATGTGGTGTGGTGTGGTGACTTTGGAATGCTGTGGTGTGGTGTGGTGTCTCTGGAATGATGGGGTGTGGTGTGGTGTCTCTGGAATGATGGGGTGAGGTGTGGTGACTTTGGAATGATGGGGTGTGGTGTGGTGACTTTGGAATGATGGGGTGTGGTGTGGTGTCTATGGGATGATGGGTTGTGGTGTGGTGTCTCTGGAATGATGGGGTGTGGTGTGGTGTCTCTGGAATGATGTGGTGAGGTGTGGTGACTTTGGAATGATGGGGTGTGGTGTGGTGACTTTGGAATGATAGGGTGTGGTGTGGTGTCTCTGGAATGATGGGGTGTGGTGTGGTGTCTCTGGAATGATGGGGTGTGGTGTGGTGTCTCTGGAATGATGGGGTGTGGTGTGGTGTCTCTGGAATGATGGGGTGTGGTGTGGGAACTCTGGAATGATGTGGTGTGGTGTGGTGACTCTGGAATGATGGGGTGTGGTGTGGTGTCTCTGGAATGATGGGGTGTGGTGTGGTGTCTCTGGAATGATGGGGTGTGGTGTGGGGACTCTGGGATGATGGGTTGTGGTGTGGTGTCTCTGGAATGATGGGGTGTGGTGTGGTGTCTCTGGAATGATGTGGTGTGGTGTGGTGACTCTGGAATGATGGGGTGTGGTGTGGGGACTCTGGAATGATGGAATGTGGTGTGGGGACTCTGGAATGATGGGGTGTGGTGTGGTGACTCTGGAATGATGGGGTGTGGTGTGGTGACTCTGGAATGATGGGGTGTGGTGTGGGGACTCTGGAATGATGGGGTGTGGTGTGGGGACTCTGGAATGATGGGGTGTGGTGTGGTGTCTCTGGAATGATGTGGTGTGGTGTAGTGGCAAGGCAGAGAGATGCATGGTGCTGGCTCAGGGTTTGCTGTGGGAGATGCTCTTTTGGCATGTTTCTTGTGCACCACCATCATCATCATGAGCATCACCATCATCATCATCATGAGCACCACCATCATCATCATCATGAGCACCACCACCATCATCATCATGAGCACCATCATCATCATCATCATGAGCACCACCACCATCATCATCATGAGCACCACCACCATCATCATCATCATGAGCACCACCATCATCATCATCATGAGCACCACCACCATCATCATCATCATGAGCACCACCACCATCATCATCATCATGAGCACCACCACCATCATCATCATGTTCACCACCACCATCATCATCATGAGCACCACCATCATCATCATGAACACCACCCGCACAACAGAAGGGCGTCTTCAGGTGAGTCGTCTCCACCAGGCAGTATCGTGCCCCTGAAGTCATTCTTGGTGAGCAGTGTGCTTGTGTGGTGGAAGCAGTGGTGCTTGTGTGGTGGAAGCAGTGGTGCTTGTGTGGTGGAATCAGTGGTGCTTGTGTGGTGGAAGCAGTGGTGCTTGTGTGGTGGAAGCAGTGTGCTTGTGTGGTGGAAGCAGTGGTGCTTGTGTGGTGGAAGCAGTGGTGCTTGTGTGGTGGAAGCAGTGTTGCTTGTGTGGTGGAAGCAGTGGTGCTTGTGTGGTGGAAGCAGTGGTGCTTGTTTGGTGGAAGCAGTGGTGCTTGTGTGGTGGAAGCAGTGGTGCTTGTGTGGTGGAAGCAGTGGTGCTTGTGTGGTGGAAGCAGTGTTGCCTGTGTGGTGGAAGCAGTGGTGCTTGTGTGGTGGAAGCAGTGGTGCTTGTGTGGTGGAAGCAGTGGTGCTTGTGTGGTGGAAGCAGTGTGCTTGTGTGGTGGAAGCAGTGGTGCTTGTTTGGTGGAAGCAGTGGTGCTTGTGTGGTGGAAGCAGTGTGCTTGTGTGGTGGAAGCAGTGTGCTTGTGTGGTGGAAGCAGTGGTGCTTGTGTGGTGGAAGCAGTGGTGCTTGTGTGGTGGAAGCAGTGGTGCTTGTGTGGTGGAAGCAGTGTGCTTGTGTGGTGGAAGCAGTGGTGCTTGTGTGGTGGAAGCAGTGGTGCTTGTGTGGTGGAAGCAGTGTGCTTGTGTGGTGGAAGCAGTGGTGCTTGTATGTTCGTGTGGGGTGTTCATATGTGCTTGTATAGTTATGCATGGTCCAATTCAGCATGCGGACGAAGGCATGATAGAGGGTTAATTGTTTGATAAAGTGCAAAAACAGTGAATGTAGAGTGAATAGTCAGAAATGATACACACAGGCCTCAAGTGGTCGTTTGCGTGTGACATGTGGAGTGTTGCGTGCGTTCTCTTCGAGATGTACCATGGAGAGATGCTCTTCCAGGTGGCTGGGTGGGTTGGTTGCGGGAGATTAATGCAGGAGGATTAATGGCTTGGCATCGTTGTTGCATTGACCATCACACACCAACCACCGCCACCACACCAACCACCGCCACCACACACTACCACCACCACACCACTACCACCACCACCACACCAACCACCACCACACCAACCACCACCACACACTACCACCACCACCACCAACCACCACCACACACTACCACCACCACCACACCAACCACCGCCACTACCTACCTACCTACCTAGGTAGGTAGGTAGATAAGTAGGTAGGTAGGTAGGTAGGTAGGTAGGTAGGTAGGTAGGTAGGTAGGTAGGTAGGTAGGTAGGTAGGTAGGTAGGTAGGTAGGTAGGTAGGTAGGTAGGTAGGTAGGTAGGTAGGTAGGTAGGTAGGTAGGTAGGTAGGTAGGTAGGTAGGTAGGTAGGTAGGTAGGTAGGTAGGTAGGTAGGTAGGTAGGTAGGTAGGTAGGTAGGTAGGTAGGTAGGTAGGTAGGTAGGTAGGTAGGTAGGTAGGTAGGTAGGTAGGTAGGTAGGTAGGTAGGTAGGTAGGTAGGTAGGTAGGTAGGTAGGTAGGTAGGTAGGTAGGTAGGAATGATGGGGTGTGGTGTGGTGTCTCTGGAATGATGTGGTGTGGTGTGGTGTCTCTGGAATGATGGGGTGTGGTGTTGTGTCTCTGGAATGATGGGGTGTGGTGTTGGGACTCTGGAATGATGAGGTGTGGTGTGGTGACTGGAATGATGTGGTGTGATGTGGTGTCTCTGGAATGATGGGGTGTGGTGTGGTGTCTCTGGAATGATGGGGTGTGGTGTGGGGACTCTGGAATGATGGGGTGTGGTGTGGTGTCTCTGGAATGATGAGGTGTGGTGTGGTGTCTCTGGAATGATGGGGTGTGGTGTGGGGACTCTGGAATGATGTGGTGTGGTGTGGTGACTGGAATGATGTGGTGTGGTGTGGTGACTTTGGAATGCTGTGGTGTGGTGTGGTGTCTCTGGAATGATGGGGTGTGGTGTGGTGTCTCTGGAATGATGGGGTGAGGTGTGGTGACTTTGGAATGATGGGGTGTGGTGTGGTGACTTTGGAATGATGGGGTGTGGTGTGGTGTCTATGGGATGATGGGTTGTGGTGTGGTGTCTCTGGAATGATGGGGTGTGGTGTGGTGTCTCTGGAATGATGTGGTGAGGTGTGGTGACTTTGGAATGATGGGGTGTGGTGTGGTGACTTTGGAATGATAGGGTGTGGTGTGGTGTCTCTGGAATGATGGGGTGTGGTGTGGTGTCTCTGGAATGATGGGGTGTGGTGTGGTGTCTCTGGAATGATGGGGTGTGGTGTGGGAACTCTGGAATGATGTGGTGTGGTGTGGTGACTCTGGAATGATGGGGTGTGGTGTGGTGTCTCTGGAATGATGGGGTGTGGTGTGGTGTCTCTGGAATGATGGGGTGTGGTGTGGGGACTCTGGGATGATGGGTTGTGGTGTGGTGTCTCTGGAATGATGGGGTGTGGTGTGGTGTCTCTGGAATGATGTGGTGTGGTGTGGTGACTCTGGAATGATGGGGTGTGGTGTGGGGACTCTGGAATGATGGAATGTGGTGTGGGGACTCTGGAATGATGGGGTGTGGTGTGGTGACTCTGGAATGATGGGGTGTGGTGTGGTGACTCTGGAATGATGGGGTGTGGTGTGGGGACTCTGGAATGATGGGGTGTGGTGTGGGGACTCTGGAATGATGGGGTGTGGTGTGGTGTCTCTGGAATGATGTGGTGTGGTGTAGTGGCAAGGCAGAGAGATGCATGGTGCTGGCTCAGGGTTTGCTGTGGGAGATGCTCTTTTGGCATGTTTCTTGTGCACCACCATCATCATCATGAGCATCACCATCATCATCATCATGAGCACCACCATCATCATCATCATGAGCACCACCACCATCATCATCATGAGCACCATCATCATCATCATCATGAGCACCACCACCATCATCATCATGAGCACCACCACCATCATCATCATCATGAGCACCACCATCATCATCATCATGAGCACCACCACCATCATCATCATCATGAGCACCACCACCATCATCATCATCA